>PVKM010002865.1:0-16069 GCA_004027735.1 Carollia perspicillata
ATAATAAAGAATCTAGCCCAATACTATTCCCAAACCCAAGGCCTGGCTCTGGCATGTCTACCTCAGCTCTGATCAGCACCACCAGCCATAGTACTTATTCATGGGCTCTCATATTCTATCCTCAAGTATCAATTTTATTCTCTAAGCTCTGGATTTTTCTTCCTAAAGCCCCAGGGTTCTCTTTAAGCTCCTAATACTTCTTCACTGCCTCCAGTCTCCTATCTGAAGTTATTGATTGATGCATATCTTCACTCTGCTTGGTTTCCTGACATCAATAACACAGGGGAGTTGTACAGTCCACAACATTTCCTAAAGCATTTCAGAAAATCTTAGCTTTTTAGTTTGCAGGGTAGGCTCTCTTGTTTCTCTGTAGACTAGGCCAGTGATTTTCAACCGGTGTGCCACAGCACAACAGTGTGCAACAAGAATTTTTAAAACCTGCACTATCTGACTATTTAGTCAGGGGCACTGACCTCTTTTCCCTTAGATTGTCAAATTAAAAAATAACAACAGCCAACACAAGAGCCATCCAGTGTGAATCAAAATTACACCTATTTTTTTGTCGGATTGGCAAAAAACTTATTTTTTGGTGTGCCACAGAATTTTAGTAATTAGTTTATGTGCGCCATGAGATGAAAAAGGTTGAAAATCACTGGACCAGACCAACAAGGTTAACTATGAGAAGGAAAACAAAATGTCAAGTGCTAAAGACCTAATAAACAGAAAGGCAATAAAAGCAACCATACTTAGGTCCTTGAGTTATCCTTTTAGAAAGTCCTTTTCAGAATTCCAAATGTTATCTTCATGATTGCAAATAAATAGCGTTTGAAAACTAACTTATTATCTTAATTGCTAAAACAAAACAAAACTCATCAGGAAAATTAAGACTTCCTAATATCCTCTGGAGTCTTGGCTACATTAGAATAAATTTTTAAAGATATACTTTGACTACAGTCATTCACTTTAGAGAATAACATCTTGATTGCAAACTGGATTTTGGGCCTAGTGCTGTCATCACACTGGGCATGATCATACGGATGTACCATAGCTCAGATACCAGGCTCTTCTTTTTTCAATAAAAATTTTAACCTTGTAAATATTAACGGGTAATTCAGTTAAATGGGAGAACAAGCAACTTACTGCTCAGTTTTTACTAATTTCCTGCTCCTAGAATTTACATAAGAGAAAAAGTACCAACTTGGGCTCTATTAAGGCATTTTAGTAAGAAATTATTGTTTTTCAGAACTGAGAATTCTCAATAATAGAACTGGAATACATCTTTTGTAAAAAAGACACCAAAGCACAACTGGCAGTCTTTTTTTTTTTTTAAGATTTTATTTATTTATTTTTAGAGAGAGGAAAAGGGAGAGAGAAAAAGAAGGAGAGAAACATCGGTGTGACAGAGGAACATCGATCGGTTGCCTCCTGTACACAACCTAACTGGAGACCTGGGCCCGCAACCCAGGCATGTGCCCTGACTGGGAACAGAACCAGGGACCTCTAGCTCTGCAGGAAGACCCCCAACCCACTGAGCCCACACCAGTCAAGGCTCGTCGTTCCTGATTACCAATTCACTGTGCGCTCAGAGAAATGACTAGTTAGCTTCTGCTTCTACCATATTCATTCAGATAAATGCATACGCTCATTCTCAATTATTTCTCAGAGATATACTGAGAATTTGTTATTGGGTAAAAAAAGAAAAAAACCTTTTAGCTTGAACACTATAGAAGAACTGAAGAGGCATTATAATACTTTCTAAAAAAAAAAGAGGGACCAAATGTCAGTCCAATCCTTCTAAATAACTCACATGCATTCTTTGTTTAAATCATCAGTGGCAAATGGATAAAACAGTAAATAATATTTCATTATTGTTCCTTCTACTTACATGAAATCTCTGATCCACCTCATAGCTAATCTGTTTCCTGAAATCCTTTCAAATGAAAGACAAAAAGGAAGGAAAAAGCGAAGTTGGCAATTAGTAATAAATTTAAAACCAAACTGAGTTAAAGGTGATGAGTTAATATTTTTCTTAAATTTACAGAAAATAGTTATTTTCTAAATGGGAGGGAGGTGGGGAGCACTGGGGGGGGTGGACTGGGACGGGAGTAAAAGACAGAAAACTGTACTTGAATAACAATAAAAAAATAAATTAAAAATAGTTATTTTCTGCATAAATTCTACAAATAAGTGTATGATTATAATTCCATTTATTCAAAAAATTCTAGCAGTGGCATAAGAAATATTAGAGAGATATAATTCACATATTGCCAATACCTTTTGTGCAACCAGGAAAGTAAGGCGCCGGATTCCATGCTCAACCAGAGTAGCTTTCTATGAAAAAACATGTAAAAGAGAAAATAGATGAGATCTCCATTCACCCTAAGTCTTACCCCACTCAGTCCTTGTCAGGCTCTAACTGGGCTAAGCACCCTTTTTGGTTTCTGTCTGTGTCTTGGCTCAGTACCTTAAAATCTGCAAATAAACAAATCTCAATCTGGCTCCTGGGACTAAGTCTTATGGAATAGGTTTTATATTCATCTGGATAAAATTGAGAGAGAACTTTGTAGGAAAAAGGGTCATATGAAATCACCTAAATTCTCTAAGTTCTGATTTTCAGCAAGGTAGACCTTAACACAATTTCTGCTTATAGAAATCACATCGGTGGGTATGTTTAAATGTGAAGATTATAACTAAAACAAAGGCTAAGTGAATTTAGGTCACTCAGGTCATAAGGAAAAAGGAAATTTTCATAAAACAGAAAATTCAGGTCCTAAACTTGTTGTTTAGATTATAGACAGCAGCTACCATCACATATAGCATTCCTGGAATTTAACCTAACAAATCCTGATCTTTTCATTACTTCTAAAACACAGCTCCCCTGACTTTACATGAAGGTATTTTTTAAAATTTTCTTTAGAAATTGCTAAAAGCAATATTTAACAGATTTTTAAATTTAGTGATTACTCCTAACTCCACATGTCATGGGTGAGCAGTTTATTAGAAGGCAAAAGAGACCATCAGTTTCAAGACAATCTCTCATATAAGTACTGGTCCTTCGGATCTAAGCTTGCTTCTATCTTGTAGTGCTCATTTATCTTCAAAGACAGAGACAAAGAAACAGATTAATGAACTAAGTAAAAAGCATGATCTGAAAGGGCCCCTAACAACATGGCAACAAGGAGAAAAGCAATCTCACCACTTAAATGACCTGGCAGAATACATGAGTAGCACAAATAGAAAAAAATACGTGGACTTTCATAACCCACATGCAGACTGTAGTTTTATCACATCCTCTGCTCTAACTCTAACCAAGAGATATGTTCATAAGGCAATTCTTGACTTTCACGATGCTATGTATGTTTAAAATCCAAGTTGGTGCCCCCTTATCAATAAGCACATTCCCAGGCCATGTCCCCCTATTGGAGAACCATTTCTGCTACGGCATTTACTTAGAAATAAAATTAACAACATAAGTGTAATATAATCGGAAAAATTAATTCCCTAACAATAAATCCCCTGGTGAAATACAAATAAATTTTGGTTTAATCCCATTTAAAAATGATCTGTACTGGCACCAGAGTGGTTACTATAAATAACCAAGTATTAATACTACAGTAAGAAAAGGAAGAAAAGAAGAGAGGGAGGGAGGGAGGAGTGGGGTGGGTTGGCGGTGGTTCTCCATCTCTCAGTGTGCTACGGAATAGAAGCACTTCTGACACCAACAACAAAGAATTCCACCACAGCCAAGTCCTTCAAAGACAAGCATCAA
Organism: Carollia perspicillata; assembly: GCA_004027735.1. Lineage (NCBI taxonomy): Eukaryota > Metazoa > Chordata > Mammalia > Chiroptera > Phyllostomidae > Carollia > Carollia perspicillata. Next base: position 3,770 of record PVKM010002865.1, read on the forward strand.
TAGCTATGTTCAGGCAAGGGAAGAAAATAACTTTAATAATGCCATGATTTAAAGTCAAAATTGTTATTGCTTTTAAAATTCCACAAGTGGCTGACAATAACAGCAGAGCAACAGGATTCTGATTACATTGTAATAATGCGGGTCTCACAGCAAGTCCACAGCTATTACCCGGCGATTAGGCGTCAGCACCTGGAGAAACTCCATTTACACTGACTGCTTCAATCTCCTCCACAAGTCATTTACAAATATATGATCCTAATTTCTATGAGAGAAAAAAAGACATGCTGGGACTAGAAGATTATTTGGACAATTTGGATCAAACTATTCGATAGTTTAATGTGTGCTTAAAAAAAAAACTTTTTCTAAACTGCTATAAGCATGATCATGAAGTGAAAAACAAAACTAGTTATCATTTCAGCTTTTTAAAAAAATTGTTTTTCCTTCTTTTTATTTTTACACTCTCTTTCAAAACAAGGATGTGAAAATGCCAAATATTCCAGGATAAGTACAGTACTTGATGCAGTTCCCAGCTTCTCGAGGCTTGGAGTGTAGGCACAGTCTACTCTTAGCCTTTTGAACAGCCACAGGCAAAGACACTGGATTTCCCTGTGCCTCAGTTTACAAGCCCAATAAAGGGAAAAAGTAATTTCTGACTGCCAATTAATGTTATAAATTAATGTAGTGAAGAGGAAGAAAGTGCCTCTTTATATCAGCATGTGATGATTTATACCACACTGAGATCTGAGGGTAATAAAAAGCCTACAGTTGAATTCAAAACAAACAAATAACTGGTTTCTCAAAAGCGGGGAAGAAAACTTCAGATTTCAACAAGCAGCAGCCTTAGCAGCATGAGCAACATTAGGAGCTAATGTTGTTCTTGCAGTTAAGGTTACTTTGGTCCCTGGTCTCAGGTTAATTTTATATGGTCACACGACAACGGGCAAAAAGAAAGGAACAGTAAATTTTTCTTCTAAAGAAAAGTTCCCAGGCATGTCCCCTATTTTCACTTCTCTCTAAGTACCTTTTATGTCGGCCACCATAGTTCCAGAAGTAAATGCTAAGACTCATGTTAAGCACAAAGTTACCATCTTTTCCCAGGAATCTACCATTAGCATTACGTGATGTGAATGCCTATGGCACTCATTGTTTATATTGCTAAATTAAGTTTTTAAAAAATCTGTTCCATTCTTTCTCTACAACGAACACTATAGCTAGGTGCTTCCCATTCAAAGAAAACACTTAGGTCTTGTCACAAGGGGAGTCGAAGAGGGCACTTTGGCATCCATCATACATTGCAATGAAATGTACCCATAGGTAGACTGTCCTTTTAAGCATGCCCAACCAGTCTCTCCAATTAGACCACAGGTGGCAAACACAAGGCTCTCGGGCTGAATCTGGCCCTCCACCTTGTTTTATCTGGCTGGTACCTTGTTTCTACCCAGCAGCAGTGCCAAGCTCCTTGTCCCTAGTTAAATAGTTATATTTATACAGTCCTAAAATTACATTCAGCCCTTTGAAGGCAACCTCAAAGCTGATGTGGCCCCTGGTGAAAATGAATTTGACACCCTTGACCCTGAACTAGACTTTAAGCATCTCCAGGGCTAAAAATATATTATTTACTAAAGCACCTAGATCTATGCCCCCCTGGAAGTGGAATCAAAGCCTTAAATTATAGTTTTTGCTCTATCATCTACCAGCTGGTGATCAATGGACCTTAATTAATCTAAGATTGAGCTTCCCCCCCTGTGCACAACTGGAATAATTCCTAACTAATCGAACTCCATGGGATTGTGGTGAGGTGCAAATAAAAAATTTTACTTAGAAACTGTTTGCAAATAAAAAGTATTATTATTGCTACTAAATGTATGCTTACCAATTGAAAATTTAAGGAAGAAAAATACATTTTAGTTAGGGCTACTCAGAGTGGTACTCGTGGAAGAGGTGAAATCTGAAACAGTTTTTAAAACAAGCAGGATTTAGAAAGAGAGAGAGAATGTTAGAAACATTCCAGCCAAGGGGCACTAGAAGAGAGGAGACACAAAGACTTTTGTATTTTCACAGAACAGTGAAGGCTAGATTGTAAGCCTTCATCAATAGACTGATGTTAAACATCAAGTGAAAGAGGCATCCTGAAGGTAACAGAGAATCATTGCCAAGCGGGAGAATAACTTGGTAGAAGGGAATTGTGGACATTTAATTTCGTGTGGTGGTGAACAGAACGGAAACTATCTGGAGGGGGCGAGCGAAGGAATATAGGTAGATCACAAGTAAATCTGTTGTAGTGTCTCCAGTGTGAGGTGAGTAAGGTTTTAAACTAGAGAGACGGTAGTGGGAATTAAAAAACCAAAAAGAAAGGGAGGCAGGGAAAGAGACACTGCAAAGGAAAAACTAACAGACCTTGGTGACTGACCAGACACAAACAAACACGTACAGACTGTGGCAGAGGAGGAGCATCATGCAATGGCAAGGGAAAAGAGGAAGTCAGTGATTTCTGAATAACTGGGTGTAAAGGGCCGGGTTACTTGGGGTTTCTGGGTTTTTTGAGGGGTGGAGGTGAAGTGTGTTGTGGGGAGTCAGAAAAGTGAAGGAAAATGATGGCAATTTAGGTTTAAACTACAGAGTTTGATGTCAGAACAAGATATACAAGTTACACAAAATTGAAAGGAGAATGGAAGTATAACTGGTACTTTTAAGGGAGGGGAGGGAAGGACCAAAAGAAACCTGATGGAAGTGTGGGCCTAGACTAGTGGAAGTAAGACCCCCAAGGAAAATGTTCAGCGGGTGACTGAGAGTTCAAGACTGGAGCTCTGGAAAAGATGTAGGACTACACTTCCTTCCTTAAAACATTTTATATAGTTGAGGTCTATATTTCTTGACATAAAAAGACATTCATTATATACTATTAAATCACTTTGGAATTTCACCCCTACAGGCAGACCTGTGTAAAGGGCACAGCCATCCTCAGTGATAGGTCTTACAAGCAGCAACTGATCAAAAGGTGGGTCTCGTACACAGCCAGCAGGATAGGAGCATCATCACCAGGTCCCACTCAACTTACATTTTGCTGGGTAAACTCTCTAAACATCACTGCCAGCCCATCATCCTCAATATCACAGTCAGTCTTGATAGCCACATTGAGAATGTGAATAGGTTCATCCCTGGGGACCTGTAATCCAAGAACACAAGACAAAGAAATTAGGAGGCTGGCTAATATAGAAGCAGAGAAAAGTTACAGTACTAGGTAGAATACCTGAAAAAAAGATATGCCCCACAGGACATTTTGATTTGCCCACTGGACAAATAAGCAAATTGAAACCACTACCCAACATCCACAATGGAGATTAAATAAAGTAAAACATTTAATTTTTCAATGATAAGGCAGCAGCCCTGGCTGGGTAGGTAGCTCAGTTGGTTAGAGCATTGTCATGATATACCAAGATTATGAATTCAATCCCTGGTTAGGGCACATACAAGAATCAACAAATGAATGAATACATCAATGAGTGTTGTGGGGAGTCAGAAGAGTGAAGAAAAATGATGGCAATGTAGGTTTAAACTACGGAGTTTGATGTCAGAACAAGATATACAGGTTACACAAAATTAAAAGGAGAATGGAAATATAACGGGTACTTCCAACAAACAGATGTCTCTCTCTCTCCCCTTCCTTTCTCTCTCTGAAGTCAATAAATAAAAATGTTTTTAAAAAAGGCAGCAAATGCATTAGCTAGAGGTGGTCCCAAATCTTGACTTGACATGAATCTGAAGACCACTATGTCTCAACTTTTTCATCAATAAAATGGGAATGAAACCAATGGCCACATCTCCTCACAGAATGCAAAGAAAAATGAGTGGAGAGAAGCCACCTAAAGATATTCCCACATAATATATTTCCTAACAACTTATCATACAGTGGAAGTGTCAAACCACAGAAAAATAACCTGGTAGGGGAAAACAACAACAACAATTGCAATTTGTTTACTGAGAAATTAAAAGAAAGGATTTAATAAAAGACAAAGTTTTAAACAAAATGTGTACTTATTTATTTATTTTTGCTGTCTAACCATTTCCTGAAGACCACAATGGCACCACTGTGTAAGTATATAAGCCATCACTCTGCACTATTCAGAGACCCAGAGCCAGCTACGATGGATATAGCCGAGCCTATTCTACACTGTGGATTCCAGGATTAATAGGTTTATTTATTTTTTTAGGTTAGGATTTATATTCCACCAGTTCCCAAAAATACTTTAATGAGGCATATAAAATTACCAATATAGCCCTGGCTGCTGTAGCTCAGTGGATTGAGCACGGGCCTGCGAACCGAACAACCATGGTTCAATTCCCAGTCAGGGCACATGCCTGGGTTGCAGGCCAGTTCCAGTTCCCAGCAGGGGACACATGAGGCAACCACACATTGATATTTCTCTCCCTCTCTCTTTCCCTTCCCCCTCTAAAGATAAATAAATAAAATCTTGAAAAAAAAATAAATAAAATTACAAATATAAAGTAGGGTAAAAAGACAGATTCTTCCTTATAATGTTCCAAAGTCAGAAAGACAGTATATATGCAGTACAAGTCATATATCTAAGGAGAAAGCAGTCTCCCAAAGGGGATAGTATACCTTGTCTTCATCGTATAGAGACGTGTGACCTGCCTCAGGGAATGTGGGGCTTTGGGGTGGGGAATCACAGAAGCAGCCTATCACTTCATCAAAGATCCTGAAAAATACCAGAAAAAAACACCCACCATGAAAATGCAACTAGCAGAAAACTAACACTGCCATTGCCAGCTCAGTCTAAAAGAATAATCTACCCTACCCCATGCTCAGTAGTCAACTGAATAGAATCACCAGTGGCTAGAGGTGATATGCAAAATTTCACCAAGTGGCAGAAATTAGGAGGATGAATTGTTTCAACTTTAATAAACCATATATATATATATTTTTTTAAAGAATGATCTAAAGCTTTTTTGCTTTTTTTTCATATATAAGATATGAGCACTGCTGTCATCATCAGTCTTAAAGTAACAGAAAGAGCCTGGGACTGGAGCAGTGACAGACCAATGTAATTACCCCTCCCCCTAGGGTAATGCATCAGTATACATCAAGAGATAGATGCTGAATGCATTTAATCAAAAGATGTATCGTCTCTGGTGGGGCTCACTCTAGTGTTGTGTTTAATTTCTCCTGACATTTCACTCATCACAGAGCAGACAGCTTCTTCTGTTAGCTCCCAAGGAAAAGATGGTTTTTGTTTGTTTCTTTTTTTCTGACCAGGCTCATATAACAAGTCGAGGCTTGTGGAGTCTGAACGAGAGGGAGAAATGGAAGGACATATATGTCTCCGAGGGCATATGCAGCAAAGGCTACGTCTCCCTAGCTGGCTCACAACTCTTCAGGGGACCTTTATTCATTTGGCAGAAATCTGAGACACCAAAGCACAGAGGCCGATTGCTCCCCTTGTACAGGCACAGTTCCACCGTGTCTTACCTGACAAAATCTTCAAAAGTCCGAAAAGAGACCATTCCGCCCATCCGCTGGCACGGTGGAGTGAATGAGTTGTCCAGTAGCACATCGCTGACGCTAGCTACGTGAGTCATGCCATAGTGGTTGAGGTTGGAGGAGAAGGACATTCTAAATGGTAATTCAATCAAGTGCATTAGACAAGGAGGGTAGGAGCAAGGACTGGGAGAGTAACAACAGGGATAAGGAATTAGGGGGAAACTCGGAATTAGGGTTAAGTTGAAGAGCAGATATGGTTTTTTACCCACTATGGGTAAGGCTGTTTTGCTACATTCACATTAACCCTTGCATTTGAATTCTACCCCACCCCACATATAAACACACACTAACTATATCGTTATCACTCCAAAATTTCTCCAAATAAAAATCTAAGGACTGTCAGGAATTTCATGGCAGTTTTAATACAGTGATATTAGGGCATGTCTGATGAATACATAGCACATAGGGGTTAAAAACCATCCTGCATCTTCCCCTTCCCTAAAACATCCCTCATTTTAAAAGGAAGTAAGCAAGCCAAGTGAGTTGTAACTAGGCAACACATAAGGCATTTTTTCCTCTAAGAATACTAATAGATTAAGTATTCACAGATAGATATAAGCATGTACAACAACTCTAAGTCATTTGGAATGGTTTAGTAAATCATTATAAAAACATTTACCATATAGAAACAAGTCACAGTCTATAAAAGAAACTCATGCGGTATTTACTTTTTTCTTTAATGGGCTGATAGAGATAGCAGTTAGAAGGATTATAGACCCTCCCTTTTTGAAAGGGAGACATTTTCATACCCAAACTGCAAAATTTCCATTTTAAATGTAAATACTTCTAAACCAAAGTAGGCATACCTTCACCAAAAGCCCTTGATAAATCCCAGAAGGATACAAAAGGGCAGAGCATGGGTCTCACAGTTTGTGTAAGCATGACAAACAGGTGCTAAATGAAGATGCTCAAAAAGAACTGAACTGATTTGTTCGCTCTGAAAACATAATGAATCTGTATATTCCTTGATGCACCTCAGCAGTGTGTACTGATAAATAATACTATAAAGTGTGTTTCCAATGCCCAGTCAATCAGAGCAGCCTGTTAAGAAGGACCAAGCAGAAGGATGCCTCTAGGACTTGCCTGACATGTTACCAGCATGCTGATTGGAAGCAAGTTCAAAGTAAGGCAATGGCACCTGAACTCTGGAGAGCTGCCCCCAAATCTCCTTAACTGTGCCACCTGCAGGGTTGCAGGGGGAAGAGAGCCAGCAATGTGGACTTGAGATCTGGGTGTATACTGTACGGCAAATTGTGATTATAAAGGGCAATGGAATTTTTTTATAGAATGGAAGTACTGCTCACACAGACTATAGAGACTGACACTCCAGGTTTTTATTCCCTTGGCAAACAATGACTATGAAGGTACTTCCCCTTTTGACAGTACTGGGGAATAGAAAGGCGGAGTGGGAGAGGAAACCATTGATACCATGAATGAAACAAACAAACATATGAAACACACAGCAAGCAAGTCTTACACATGGTGCTCACTAGAAACTGAATTCAGAATTATATGAACTCCCGAAACACTATCGTCCTCTCTTCTAGGATCACCAAATATAACTACTAAAGAAGCAAGTTTGTGAGGCATTAAATCTTTTCTACCTGCCTGGTATTAGACAGGGAAGATAAAAGGGTTCCAGGTAACACTTAAAGGGAACTCCCTCTGCGTAAGCTAACAGGGTGTGCTTGTGGCAAACATGGGGTTAAATATCTTTTTCACTCAACTGAACCCCATGGGAAATATCCACTATTCAGTTTTCCTCAGTACTATGTTCATGGGCCAGGACAGCCAAAGGCAGGCAGGAATAAACCAGGCCCATTCTCCAAGGGCAGGCAACAGAACCGAACGAAAGCACTCCCTTTCCTCTCCCCATCCAAATTGGACTTTAAAAGCTATAATGAGTTTTGATCACTTAATATTTAAAAGGAGAGGGACAAAAATAAACATAAGCCTATAAATATTTCAATGTATAACTGATCATGTACAAAGAGCTCACCAGCAACTTAACATTGCTTTAACATTTTGAGGATTCATTTCTAACCAGACTTGCTTTCCTCTCAAACTTGCATTGTGTTGCCTTGCTTAGCTAAGAAGGAGGAGGAACTCAAAATACTAAAATATCGCTTGTGCTGTATTGGCATGGAAACCTCTTCCCAGGGCTATACACATCAAAATGTAAATATATCTTTCCAATATGAATCTTATAATAAGTTGAAGTAAAATTTGACTTTCATACTATTATGACACTTTAACAGTTAAGAGAAATAGCCAACAAACTGATAAAACATGAGATCAGGTATTTCTGCATTTGCATTCCTCTAAGTCTAAAAAGAGAAGCGAATAAGAGAAACTCAAAGTTGAAAAAAATTAGGAACAATTCACCAGGATAAGAGTAACTTTAACGGGTTGTCCTCTGAAAGCCCCAAGCTACACACATAACTTAGCAAAAAGAAAAAAAAAAAAAAAGAGAGATGTTTGCAGCAAAGCTGAACATCAAGCGGACGGCTCCCCTATTGAATACAACTAGAGGGGAGCTCTTCCATACTGAGGCTTTTCAAGTATTGCATTTTTGAACAGCTAACGAAAAGCTGAAGACATGTTTTCTAAATAGAAAGAATAACAGTATTGGGTTGGCCAAAGAGTATGCATTTTTCATTTTCACCAATAACTTTATTGATTTGGATATTTTGAGCATGTTGGCTATCCCCCACATGGTATATCGATTGTTCTCAATTAATGTCTCGATTTGATCGCTATCAACTTCAACTGGTCTACCAGACCGTGGAGCATCGTCCTATGAGAAGTCTCCAGCACGAAACTTCACAAAGCACTTTTGACACATTCGATCATTCACAGCACCTTCTCCATACACTGCAAAAAATCTTTTTTTTTTTGCATTTAAGTGCCTTTTTACCTTTCTTGAAATAATAAAGCATAGCATGCTGAAAATGTTGCATATATTCTTCCATCTTCAGTACTGAAATGGCTATACAAAATTTCCCCAATTTTGATAAGGTTTTTATAAATGCATGCTGATATGACAGCTGTCACAATACAATCTAACAAAATTGTATGGATGAAGTTAAAGACAAGTAAGTGCTACTAGAGCCATCGTATGGAAAAAAAACACAAACTTTTTGGCCAACCCAGTACATTCAAAGAGGAGCTGAGGACTGACTCCTTAGCAGAAAATAACATACTAGCTTGTCCATCGTAGTGCTATTTTTCCCTGATTTCATTATTCTAAGTTACAAAAAGGTACTTTTAATTGAAAAAAGAACTAAATATACGGTACCTGTTTAGCGTGGGGATGTTCCCTCTGTAATTAAACAACCACAGTTAGTTACTGATTGGTTAGAAAAAGCCATAGTAAAAGAATTGTCAGAGCAGATACAGACCAGTTGTGAGGAGCTCCAATTTGGCAGCTCTGGCATTCAGCAGACATAATTAAGTGCTCATTACCCTTCAACCTCCAGGGTGCCTCCAAAGAGGCATGCCTCCTGACCTACCTCACCACAGCAGCTGTTGATGGAAAAGGTTGAAACATATTTACCATGGACTTTTTTTAATAGCTCTATTACAAAAAAAATAATGCAGAGTAGTGATAAAACACAGGCTCATGAAGATTAATTCATGATATATTAAACTTCAACATGAAATACAATTCTTGACAAGGTTCTTAGAGAATCTTCTTTCTTGTTCCTATTTTACTAAAAATGCAATAAGGAGGTCCATGGAAGTTGATTCCATAGCTCCTCCCACCTTAATTGCTTTTGTAGAATATGTGATGAACCTACAAATTCTCCTCCAAAGAAAAGAAGCCAGTGGGTTCCCAAGTTGCCTTTTTAAGTCTCTTCCACTGAGCTCTTCCTCCCAGAGATCCGGGTGGGAGAGTCGTGGTGCTGGTGTTGGTGGTGGCATTGGAAAGGAGGGTATTTTGTAGTTGAGGAGCTTAAAGGAACTGAAAATCATGCAGGAATGTAATGATAAATGATTCTAAGATTAGAGTGGTATAATATGTAAAAATTAATTAATACTTTTTAAATTAAATGAGTTTAGAGTGATAATGACTTTTAAAAATTGCTGTAAGCTTAAAAACTTTAAGCATCTCATACACAAAACCTTACCTAAATTTGGCTAGGCCTACATTTTCCCAATAAAGGGTGTGCCAAAATCATGAAAGAAAGACTAGCTTAATTATGGAAACTGCAAAGCCAGCCTCCCGCATTCTCTTTGGTCTTTGCCACCAACTCTTTTTGTTTCTTAATATGGTGTCAGTCATTTCCTCAACTGAAAAAAAGACAAATTAAACCCCTTATTTCCAATGTTAAGAGGGCAAAGTTATACTTACCATCCACAATTTAAGAGTACTGTAAGGGACTTGATTGGTTGATATCTTAACCTTCTAACATTCTTTTATCAGCATTTAATCATTGTTGGGGTTTTCTGGCACACAGAGGACTTAATGGGCAGAACATAGTGGGTGGTGTTGATGATATGTGGGAAGGAGGAGAGAGGGAGGAAAATGATGCACTTTCCATGGCAGTGAAAGGAGCAGAATAGACTGAGCTGGCCATATAAATAAAAAGCTGTGACATATCACTGCACACAAACTGTATACCTCATGTGATTTGTGAGTAGCAATGCTCTCTGCATCAAACCTGTATCACAGAGTGAATTCATAAGGCAGCAAGAGCAACCTCTGAGTGCAAAAACCTGCACCTTCGCTGTTTGGATTCTTTGAGCCTCCCACTAGGCGGAATGGGTTTCATTTTACAAGACAGCATTAGTTACAATGCACTGGGCCCTCATCAACAAACAAAAAGTATGCATAGGTTCTAGAGCAGGGAGAGGTGAAACTAAGAAAACTAAACATAGATGCTAACAAGAATATAGGCAAGCCCTCCTTTTGAGACATAAAGGATTATAAAGAAAGCAGTCACCTGTACCGTCCCTTCCCATGAACCTCATTTCACTCAGTTCAGAGAGAAGAACTCTATAACCAAAGCAATCTTGTGCTCCATCTATCTAGATTTCTGGAATTTAGAAACTGGTATAATCTCTCTCCACTGTTAACCAATTTCTTAAACTAATAAAATGGTCTCACTGCTTCTGTAGCTCCACTCTAATCCCTTAGGGAGTCCTCACAGGATGAGGGCCAAGTTTTCAGCAGAAAAGGGCCTGAATTGAAAAGAACACCACCAACAAAAAGCCAGCCCTTCTCCATCAGCAATTCTCGAGTTCTCATAGGGAGCCCCCTGCTGCTTTGTTATAGAAATTGTGCCCCATCTACACAGTATGGGGTATGAAACACTCCCAACATCTCCAGTTTTTAAAGGAATGGCACAATCAATCATGTAAGTGGCAAGCTTAGAGGCAGCTTTTCCTTTTTGGTATAATAAGAATCTGTGGGACTGGAGGGGAGATGAGCAGGGAAGGAAGGATAAATTCTCTATTACCAGGTAAGTACTTAGCCATGTCCATAATGATCATTTATATATATTGTTACCTCATACAGGGGCCATTGGATCAATTTAAGAATATGACCAATGTGGCATACTGCACACACTAGACAGCTAGGTCTGCACAAAAATAAACAATCAAGGAAGAGACCGTATTTGAGTCAAATATTCCCATTTATGTGGCTAAAAATAAAATCTACCACATTCCACTGCATACCAATCATGCAAAAATTGTCCAATTGCTCAATCTCTGATAAGGCAGTCAACTGCATTTTCAAATACATGGGATATAAATTCACTTTTCATAAGACATTTGCTGTTTACGCCATTCCAAGCACTTACGATAACTCTTCATTCACAATGTTTGATAAATATTTAAATCATTTTCCTTCCAGTAGAATTGCTCCATTTTACAGATGTGCTAACTGAGAAACCAAAGGGGATGCTTTCCAAGGACATTGTTCAATATGGTGCCAAAAACCAGAATCTAAACAGGCAAACTGAGATTTCTCATCTCAGTTTCTGAGGCCAGCATTCTACATCAATATAAAATAAATTTAAAGAAGGATGAGAGAAATCCTTTGAATTCTGAACTTCCTGGCATTAGGTCACCTCTGATTTTATTGATCTGTCTGCCTAGAATGGCTGGAGAGCCTGCTTCAATATGAATGCAAAGTCAGAGTTGCTGCCTGCTAGCCAAACCCTCTTTATTTCAGGAACACTGACTTCTCTGGCAGTCACAAGTTCTCTGAGCCTTTAGCCATCCCTTCCAGCTGAATCTCATTTTGCTTGATTCTCCCTGGCCCTACATAAATCTTTTATCACATAAAAATGCTCCCGATTCTTTTGCCTTCTATCTTGAAGGGGGAAAAAGACCCTATTTGAAAATGGTGGGGATGCATGCAAACAAGCAGTGGTGACACCACGCTGTGACTGAGAGCAATACAGGGCAAAGCTTTTGAAATCAGGCAGCAAAGCAGAATCAGAAGAGGTCGGCTGAATAACCTACTGGCAGTCACCAACGGCAGTACCATAGGAGAAAGAGCAATTTGACTGGCTGTGACCAGTGGTGGTCTCCTTGCGTGACTATATTTCTGCAGGAGAATCCAAATCAAGAGCTATAAACACATCTGAACCATGTATTTCTACTGGCATCTCCCCTACCATCTCCTTGCAATTCAGATGCCCTGATTCCATTGCAGAGCTTCAGTTTACAATAAAATGATCACTGATTCATTCACTTGCATCTCCTTTAAAGCCCTTTCTTTGCTCTGC
>PVKM010002865.1:16169-61634 GCA_004027735.1 Carollia perspicillata
AGAGCTATAGCATATTACTGCTGCCTGTTGTATAATTAGCTACAAATCCGCAGCACAAAACTACAGGGACTTACAGGTGCCCTGGATTCTGCTTTTCCTTCCTCCTGGAATCAGCTAGTCTTCCTTGACAAGAAGGGACCTTGGGCTACTCTAATAATATATTGAGAGTTTTAAACTCAACTCTCCAACCTTCCAAGTCTAGAGTGCCAAAATAACACAGCAGAGACTAGCAGCTGAGCCATGGATACAGGAAAGCACTTTGGTAAGCACTTAAACCTGCTGAGAATCTCCTCTCCTCCCAGATGCTTGCATCTTATCAGCAGACTACCCTGAATGGAAGAAGCAAGCACTGAAGGATTTTATTTATTTATAGCTCTTTCTGGCCTGCTAACTACAACTAAGTGCTCCTGCTGCTAAAAAATGCTACAAGTTGGGTGACTTTTGAGTGTCTCAGTATGATCCAAAGAAAGGTCTAATCTCTGGGTGTCAAAGATTATCAGAATCCTCAAAAATGGCAGCAGGCTGCTGATTCGTCACATGGCAGCCTTCTGATTCCTGAACTTCCTCACACCCTTCTTCATAAAAAGAAGGTCCAGAGGACACACATTGGCAGCTAAACGCTGAAGGTGCCAAGCAGCTTAAACATGACCAAAACATGTGCTATCAGGGGAGAACACAGCCGACCTCTTCTGCATGTGAGACATGAAAACATGGAAAGGACTTGAATTAAAACACTATAACAAAGAAGGCCAAATTCACGAGGAGCAAATAGCAAAAAAGGTACAATACAACTCAAATTAACTAAGGCATAGATTTCCATTTAAAGAATAGGTGGAAATACACACCAATAGGTCCTCACCCATTATGTATGTATAGAAACATACAAAATACACTTTCATCTCCTGCATCAATATGATGCTTCTTATTTGAGCCACAGATAAAGTTACTTTAAAAATGAACTATGTTTGTTAATACATACTACTCATGAAAATCATTTGGAGTTTTAAATTTTAAAGTCCCAGACTGTCTTAATACATAGAGCAATATGCATAGTCAGAGTTTATGGGATAATGTACTATACATGATCATATAAATATAGCTATATTTTAGAAGATCAAATACAGAAGCTGAGTAAACAACTCGTCTGTTTCCAGATTATTCTCAGTAAAATAATACGCCCACAGCTAAGTGAAATCCTGAATGTTGAATGATTCTATGAATTGTCAAGGATAAAGACATTCAGGACGATGCTTTAGTGTAACAAGCTTTTCCTTCACTAGTCCCAGTGAGTGATAAAGCAGGGTCTCAGAATGGGGAAAAAGACAAACACACACGCCTCAGGCTCTAAACCCTGACCCTAACCAGAGAAGAATGAGAAAAAGCTTATTGATGTAGTCTGGGCTCTGGGATGAATTTATGTAAAATATTGGTGGAACTCACTAAAGAGCTAGGCCGATGGAATCTTAAACAAGAGAATCAAGTCCTGAAAGTCTGCATAATAATAAAATGTTCTCCTAGTACAGACCAGCTGTCCTGACTATTTGTGCACCATGAAAAATGACTGAAGAAACTCATTCACTTCTTTAAAAACCATTTGCTAACTAGTTACAAGTCACCTTTAAAAAACAATCAAAAAAAGCAAAAATCGCCTCCCCTCAAAATAATTCACCTATAGTGGGACATAACCTTTCAATAGTACGAAGATACAGAAAAAGAATACCCACGTGCCACATATGTATAGGTTTCCTATTATGCTTAAGTCAAGAAAGTCTCTACAGCTGCTGCTACTCAAGGGAATTTAAGAAGAAAAGGGTATATTTACACCAGGAGCTTCCCTGAGTGAAGCTCTAGTAACTGGATCTTCTGGTGAATAAGACCTGGGAATGCCAAAAAATTGCAACTACAATACTTTGAAAAAACTTGAAAGTCTTCAGTAGAAGACCAAGAAGATAACACACCTTGACTGAAGCCCACCTAGCAAGAAGGATGATGCAGAAAGTCATTGAGATCAAAAGCAGTTTTCAATTAGCAATAATTGTGCCTTAGATAAACCTCATTGGCTACGATACTACCACTGTGCAAAGCTTGAGATTAGAAATAAACTCTTTAATGATCTGCTTTTTTTTGAAATATTGAGAGCAGTATGAGAAAAAAACAAAGCCAAATTATACGGAAACACAGAGATAACTAAATGTCAAGTAAAAGTTTCAGCCAAGCAAAATGAATAAGTGCTAGAGATCTGTTGTACAACATTGCACTTAGAGTCAATATTGCACACTTAAAATTGTGTTAAGAGTGTAGATCTCATGTTAAATGTTCTTCCCACAGTAAAATAAAAACATTTTAAAGTATTAAAAAATATCAAGCAATACAAAGTCCTATAATAAATTTAAACAAAAATAAAAAGGTACCAAACACATTAGCTACCCACTAACTGCCCAAGTGTGCCCCTCCCATAAAAACAAGGAGTGGGGGGCTTCTCCCTTCCCAGAGGCTGCTCCACTTGCAATGGAAATTACTTGTGTTTTGCCTACTTCCCTAAAAACCAAAATATGTTCCTACATGGGTCTTCAACCCAAACAGTAGCAGACATTTTCCCAAAAAAATTACTCTGCTGTGTCAGTTTGCAAACAGAAAGCCATGTTTCATCCTGACCCATGAGGGCTAAATCACTAGTCGAAAACAAACTGCGGGGATGGAGTTCCACCAGGAGATCCCATACACAACAAGAGACTGGAGTCTTGCTTTGATAATGCACCTTAGAAAGATATATTCACTTCTAAGGACTTGCTGGGCACATGTAGTCTACTTGAAATGAATACCTGAGTAGGAATGTAAAGACTAAGTGCCAAGAAAGAAAATGCAAAAATTGGTTAAAAAATGTATCTATTTTCTCCCCCAAGAATTTTTGCTTTGTTAACCCCAATTGGGAAAAATACTATAAAATTGTGTTTTACATTGATAAGTGAGGTATGTATACTCCTATATCTATTCTCTGTTCTCATTGAATATTTTTAAAAGCATGCATTAAGTAACACAGCAGAATATCTATAATATCAGATGTGGATAATTCCTATAATTACTAAGAACAAGTTACATAAGAAGAGTTTTGTTTTGTTTGTTTTAATCTCTCCAAGGGTTACTACTATTAACATAAAACAAAGAGTACTTAGTATAATAGTCCTAATTAATTTTTGGCCTACTGTTGGGCTGTCCATGTGGCTAGGATGACTTGAAATATGGCTAATTTGTATCAAGACATGCTGTGAATATAAAATATACTATAAATTTCAAAGACTTAAAAGAATGGAAGATATCTCATTAATAATTTGTATTATATATTGAAATGCACTGATTATAACAGATTAAATAAAATGCCCCTTATTTGTAGTTTCACATTCTGTGGTTTCATTTGCCCATGGTCAACCAAGGTCTGAAAATATCAAATGGAAAATTGCAGAAATAAACAATTCATAAGTTTTAAATTGTGCACTGTTCTGAGTACCCTACTTCATCTCATCACATAGTCATTGCCTCATTTCCTATCATCACAAAGGTAAGTATAACAAAGTAAGATATTTTGAAAGGAAAACTACATTCACATAACTTTTATGATATTGTTCTAATTGTTCTTTTATTATTAGTTATTGATGTTAATTCCTTACTGTGCCTAATTTATAAATTTATAAATTAAACTTACCATGGTATGTGTATGTAAGAAAAAAACAGTATACTTAGGGTTTGGCCACTATCCCTGCTTTCAGGCATCCACCAGGGGTTTTGGAATGTATCCTCCAAGGGTAAGGGGGACTGTTGTATTGGTGTTGCACAGTGCTCAGTCTAGCAACAGTGATTCTCAATCGTAGTTGTTCATTAGAATTATCAGAGCTTTTTCAAAAAGTGGCCCCCTGGACTCTGGTTCAAAACAAATCCGAATCTTGGGAGTCAGGACCCCAAGATAGGTATTTTTATAACACTTTCTATATAGTTCTTAGCATCATTAACTTAATTTAGTCCTGGAGCCTTATAGGACAGGGAGTGGAATGCACACTGGTATTATTCTATATACAAGTGTATATATACACTTGTATATAGAATAATATACACTGTAACTAATAATGTAACTTATTTCTGTAGAATAAGAAACAACATGCTTATTACCTGCTTGTTTAAAATGGTAAGAACAGAAAAAAATAATAGTACTGGAGTTAGGAAAAAAGTTGGAACTTGGCTCAAAACTAGCTAAAGATGGAGAGACCCTAGAATTTTTTTTGTAAAGCAAGCAGGCCTATTATATAATAAAGACTTTGGCCTTTCTCCCTGGTGAGAGAGAGAGAGAGGGAGAGAAAAACAGAGAGAGAGAGAAAGAGAGACTAAATCCTTGAAATTTCTCAAGTAACAGAAGTGTCTTCATTATTCATAAGCCCCTTGAATCACACCTGAATTTATGCTCAGAGATGAAATAACTCAGGACAAAGGCTGCTCACTAGAAAGACCAAACATGTAATTAGAGGGTTGAGGGCTTTGAGCCAGATGGACCTCTGTGGAGGAGGGAGAGGTTGGAGATCAAGTTTAATCATGTGGCCAATGATTCAATCAGTCATGCTGTTGTAATGAAACCCTGATAAAAATTCTGGACACTGAAGCTCAGTGAAACTTCTTGGTTGGTGAATACACTGATATGACAGTAGGATGACATACCCTGGTTCCACAGGAAAAGAACAGAGAAGCTCTGTGTTCACGGCCCACCCAGACCTTACTCGATGTGTCTCTTCACTTGGCTGGTCCTGATCTGTGTCCTTTATAATAAAATTGTGATCATGAGTATAGTGCTTTCCTGAGTTCCATCAAGTTGTTCTAAAGAAATGTTAAACCTGAGGGTACCAGGGAAGCTCTCAAATTTGTAGCCAATTGGTCAAAAATGTGGTGGCCTTGGAACCCCACCAGTGGCCTCATCTGAATTAGGAGCAGTTTTGTAGAGAACTGAGCCCATAACTATTGCATCTGCTCTAATTTGAGGTGGTTACTATCACGATTGAATTGCAGTATACCAGGTGGTGTCAGAATAAGGTCATTATTCCACACCGTAACAAAAACATTTGTAAGAAAATATAAAATCTTCTAAAACAAAATTCAACTTGTAATTACTGAATAAATTATACTCTAAACTGAATATATCATTCTGTGATTTAACTGACATTTTATATTCCTATACTAACAGGAACTTCAGATCTAAAAAAAGCATTAGAGTAGTTTTTACATTTTTCTGGTTGTTAGAAGATTATTTTCTTTGCTCCTTTGTTTGTCTTTGTCTTTACTTTTAAAGCTACACCAATAATAATGATGATAATAATAGTAATAATAACCCAGCAGTGTATCATTTTATATATACACAACCAAAGACTTTTCAGAGGCGATAGAATTACAGTCTGTCCAAGTCTGGTCTTTTATCCATGGGGGTGTGTACACTTCAGATGTTGGGAGGGACAAGTGTACAAGGTTTGAAACCATATCAGAAATAATTAAGACTCACACCCTTGAGATAGAAAGGTGAATAAGATTTCTTAACAGTTAAGAAGCACCTGTCTCATTTTCCGGTCAACTATCCCTCACCAAACTGGACACATACCCACAAATAAAAAAGTAGGACAGGGAAAGCAATTCGGAAAGACAAGGGGAGCAATGAGGAGAGAAGGAAATCACAAGCGGCTCTGCAGCCTGACTGCAAATCACCGCCCAAAGGGAAGAGGCAGAAGGAAGCAGGAAGACAAGGAGGATGTCCTGAGAATTACAAAGAGCATTAACTGTAGCATGTAGTTCTCTACAATTATTCAAGGAATGCAGGGAAAGAAAGAGAACTGAGGGCTGAGCCCAGTGTGCCGTGAGTACTTCACCACTCGCTGAAGGACAACCATTCGTTTCTAGGAAATGAGATTCTGAAATCCATGGAGGCAAAAATGCACCGAGAGATGCTTGCAAAATCAAGGACATAACGCTTTTCCCGGCCAGCCGTAAGGTGTATTTGAGGTAGAGAAGCGAAAGGATCTTCTGAGACAAAGAAGAGAAGTACTTTTTGCGAAGATGCCTCTCTGCTCTTCTGCTGACCTAGGCTGGATCAACAGTGGCATCCAGTGGCCAAAAGTCTCAGCACAGACTTCTTTGTCTCCGGGAAGGGTTTCCACTGCTTTGGGTGAAGTGGCAATTCAGAACAAAGCTATTTCTGGTGTCTGTGACTGAGGGTCCCCAAAGACACGGTACTTTGTAATATAAAGTGAAGAACCAAAGGCTATAAAGAAGAAATGGAGGGGGGTAGCTTAAGATTGGCTCTGGTATTTATATTTCCTGTGGTATTACTAAAAAGAATGAAAATACAAAAAGGGATGAACATACGTGCGGGTGGAATTCCTAGGTTTTCACTGCCTCAGAATAGTTTAAAAATAAATGAGTAAACAAGACAAAGTGTTTTCATTTTAAAACCAATGTAATACTAAAACAAATTTCTTTATGTACATTTTATTTTTTTAAGGACTTAGGAAGGGAAAATAGTGGAATTAGCATGACTTAATTAAATAATTTACTTTTAATTTAAGTTCGCTCTGGAGTGTAATTTTTAAGAAGTGAGTGTCGATTGCTAAATTCAGGTGTCTGTTTTTAGGGAGATAGTGAAATTGGATTAGGTATAGCCTTAATCCATAGAAAAACATATTGAAAAGGAAAGCATTCTAACAAAGATATTTTCATATCCAAATGTTCACTTCAACTGCTAAAAAAGTAATTTTCTGGCCAATTTCTACCAAGTAAAATGCTAGTAAATTTTTCTAACTTAAAAAAACAAAACAAAACTATGTTTCCTTAGTGACAAAATATAAGCAAAAATAAATAAAGTAATCCTAAATTTGTATGTTATTTAGACCATACTGTATCTTTCAAGGTCAAAGGTCAAAAAAGAGTGAGCAGACTTTTCTCTCATGGTTTAAATTTGTTCATTTTCTGCTCTACGTTCTAGCTGTAAAAAACATGAAAACATGGGATTGTCATACACATTACTCCCCTTAACGCTCCTGATGGAGTGCTGGCTGGCTCAGGTGCACATGTGCGCTCAAACTCACCTGTTTGGATGGGACGTGGGCAGCATGAACTGGAATTCCACCACGCAGGTGTTGTCCTTAAGCTGGCGGTGCTGTACACTGTTAAGTTCATAGGCAATATAAGCCCTTCGAACATACACCTGGTTAAAAAGTAATCTGCAGTAAATACACTTTAAAAACAGAAGCTAAGAGATGTAGCCCAGGAAAAAGACAGACAGTCTCAAAAAGAGGTATATCATAGAGAAGGTGGTTTGTGATGACGGAAGTCTCAAGGCTCTGTATGAAAATACATTGCTTTAATTAACAAAGCTGGAATCTTAAAACTACACCCGTGACTATAAATGAAAACAAAATTAGCCTTCCTGGCTGGACACCTCTAGGTGTGTCATAAGCTTTTCACACTAACCTAAACACAGGAGAAGGCTGGATCTTGAGCAAAAGAGAGCATATACAATCACAACTTAATAACTTATTAAGCATGATCATTTCAACAGAAGATAAAAGCAAGCAGTGATAAAAAAGAAAGATGTGGATTCTGGGCCACTCGAGGAGTGGAGATAGAAGACAGAAAGAATTATAGGATAGTCCAGTCTTTTTAGTACATTGTTCCTCTGTTTTATTTAGTTTTCCCATTGCCCCAAAATAAATTTTAGATTATTTATATCCCCCAAACACTAGGCAAAAGCACTAGGGCATAATTTGATATATAATATCTCAAACACACTACTAGACGCAAGAGTTAAAAGAGACAGCAACAGGCTACATCTCAGCAAAACCATCAGTCCAACCTTGTGCACTTCACAGACAATTTGCCAAGCACATAAAATGCTACATGGAATTCTATCAGCATCTGAGGTATATAAGGAGATTTCTCATTAAATGGCATGAAAGAACTGTAAAACACTTAGATATTTTTAAAATTTGGTATTTACTGAGTAGGATACATTACACTCTACCCACAGAATACAAATAGAGTAACTCAAAAGAGTCTGCGACAGACTGTAGTGATGTCATATTACATAAGATCATTTAAAACACTCCTTTTCCTCATCTTCGAAAAATATCCACTTGGCAATTGTACAGCAGTATGCAGGGCCTGCAATTTTTGTACTTAATGAGGTAGTGAGCTGTAGTGGAAACAGAAAAGTCTGCGAGTGAGATTCAAATGCAAACTCTTCCACTTATTATCTATGTGAATTTAGACAAGTCATTTAACCTCTCAGAGTCTCCCTTTCTTACTTCATGAAGTAATTGTAGGATTAAATGAGAAAAATAAAGTAAAGCATCTAAAACACAGTTCATTAAATGTTATGACATTTTTCCCCATGATGAAATATTTCATAAGAGTGGCTTGACAATTCAGGATACAAGTAAAATCCATGTTATTTGGCCTAAATCACAAACTGCTACATGTTCTGATCGGCCCTATATTTTTTCACTTATTGTGTTATAGGAAATCCTAATTCATTATGAAATGGGATAATGAAATAGAACTAGATAGTAGAAGCTATTAAAAAGTGCGGGCAGCTGTTTTTCTGTGATGAGAGCCCAGAAGCTGATGACTAGTTCAGTGGAAACACTTGGGTAAAGCATTACCCAAGTAATTACCCATGCTTGGGTTCAGCATTAGTTTCAGAGGAAAAGAAGATTCTACTCTTAAGAACCAACCCTAAAGCCAAAGAAAAAGAACTGATGCAATAGCCAAATAGACAGAAGAAATCAACTAGAAATCAAGAAGAAGGTCATGTCACATTATGTTACTAAGAAA
Source organism: Carollia perspicillata (assembly GCA_004027735.1). NCBI lineage: Eukaryota > Metazoa > Chordata > Mammalia > Chiroptera > Phyllostomidae > Carollia > Carollia perspicillata. Next base: position 25,026 of record PVKM010002865.1, read on the forward strand.
ACTTACCTCCAGAGCTGCCATCCTCACTACCTGGTTGCTGTGGTAGAAGAAGTTTGGTAAGACATCAAAGATAGATGTTTCGGACAAGATGAGTTTCTGGAAGGTACAAAGACAAACTTAAACCTTTACATCCAAAAGAGAACAATTTCAACAGACAAAATTTAGCATTTCAAGCATTTTAGTAAAACTTAAGAATTTTATCTACGAACACCATGTACGAACTTACCTTCTTTGTGCCTCAGCTTCCTGAAGCTACAAAATGGGGAAAATAATGATAACCTATGCTCTTAGGCCGTTGTGAGCATTCAAAGAGTCAATATACATAATTCTTAGAATACACAAACAATGCATTAATTATATGCTAATATAAGTGTTTATGACTATTATTATCCTTTCTGGCATATATCTCCACTCAATTTCTTAAATATCATCTCAGTACTCCACTATGATAAACCAATAGATCTGAACCCCAACTGAAACCCTCTATTTCAACTATGAACCAAATAAACAAAAACATCCTTCTTCCCTCACTAGGTTTCCCAGAAGGAAATCTGACAGGAAGCCCGAAGATGCCTTTGGCTACATATAACAATGTTATCCTTATGTTCAGGTAGACAAACAAAAAGTCATTCCTGAGAAAATGATGTTTAAAAAATAATAGCTCCTTCCAATTAGTAAAATTAGCCAGTACTCTCTTATAAAATTGGCTCTATATAAAGCTTGTTCGGAAGCTTTAAAAGAAAATTAAAGCACAAGAGGTAGACTTCAATAAGACACTCAGGCAGACCTGTCTGATTCTTAAGCTAAACTACAATTCTAACAGCATTTTTAATGAAAAAAATATTCAGGAGTATAAATCATTTTAGTAAGTCAAGATATAAAACTTCACCACATGAAAAATCAAAATTGAATGACTGATTACTTAATTGAACTATGCTTGGGAACAAAGAGAACAAGGGTACAGAGAGGTAGAAAAGGGCTGTAAGTATACCTGAAGGTTCTCAATACAGAACTGATGCCCGTACATGTCAATAGCTGATAGGAAGATAGACTCTACTTGGTTATGGCGAAGCTCATATGATGGCAAATGAGAGGCAATAAGAACCTAGAGTGAGAGAAAATAAGAGGCATAAGTTCCTGAGGGAGTGATTATTCTAGGCTCCTATTAGGCAGCTCTGATACAAATGCAATAAATATAAATCTCTAAGTGCAGGCATCAAAGATAAAACAGAGACCAAGTAAAACAACTTCTAGGTCCTGTAACATAAAGCCAATGCCACCAAATACCGCATCTCAGTTGACTCTCACCATGATTTGCGTTGTGGGCTATTTCCCATGGGGTTAGGGGGAAGGGAGAGAAAACAGCTTCAATCAAGTTCCATCAGTGCATGTGATTTACCATTGCAAAGCTGCTAGTCCTGGGGACTGCCTGACTAGCTGTTAATTGGGAATCAGGTCTGGCAGGGAGCAGCTGTGGGGAAGGTGGATGCAGCAGAGCTAGCCTTTTGCAACTCTGAAGTAGAAAGACAGACTAGGAAAAACTGCTCTGACAGCCCCAGGTATTCAGTAGCAAGGAAAAGGCATCAGGATGTAACACCAATGCATATGAGGGGCACAGAGAATGAAAGCAGCGTCACAAACAAACAGGGACACGGTTGGACCTGAATACTCTCAGCAGGTCACTGAGAGGTTCAATAACTTTGAGTAGTTCAGTGACATGGATACAATTGTAGAGAAAGCAGAAGGTCACTGAACAGCTTCAAATGCTGCTTCCTTGTCGGTGCCCATGCACAGAAACACAAAGGGAGCGCCAACTCTTGGCTTCCCTGCTGAAACCTTTTGGAATGGAAATGAAGACTACAGGGTGAAACTAACTGGACTTCTCTGGGGTTTTTCTGATTGCTAGCCCTAAGATTCATTTCATTATCTTTCTGCTTTCCACACTTGATTTTTTCCTGTACACTTAAAAGTTTTCACCTGCTTCTAAGCTCCCTTTGGGAAGTAAGAAATATGGAGTCTATTGCCTTCCTCCACATGACCCTGATTTACCATCACAGGGCTAGCAGAAAGGGTGGAAAACCGTAACAGGATTTTATATGGGGAAAGGGCTCCTATTTTAAAGAGACTCAATGTTCACCTTTTCCTGTCTCTTTAAAAAATATATACCACAAAAAAACATTTGTTCTGAGGGCAATGGGACATAAACATTTGCATCTCTGTAACGTGACTGAATAAAAGCTCATGGCCCAATCTATGAAAATCATTCCTCCCTCAAGATAACCAACACATGTCCTTACCTGGCGTGCTCGAAGTGACACTTTAGCATTGGTGGTCTTACTGAGTTGAGTTAGCTCTGTGAGGATATTCAGTAGCTCGTCAGTGAGAGTAGGGTCCCGGCCACACAACTGATCCTAGTGTTTATGTGAAAAAAACATACACATGCATATTAAAAGAAACTGTGGATAGGGCTTTGAACTGGGGAAAAGGGAATAAAAACCAAGTAAACACAGATGGATTAATATAAAAAAGTGCAAACCTCCTGTTTTTTGTTTTGTTTTTGAATCCAAATAATATGGTAAAGATGATCCCAGAGGAAGCTGCTGCTAGAAGCTTAAATCCCTCAGTCATTCAGATTCAAAATTCCGAATGTATTTCTTTATAAATCAACACTATACCTTTCACATGCAGAAGAGATCATCAGAGACCATCAAAAGAGGTCAAGGGACTCTGAGTAAGAAATAACAAGATGATGTTTTAAGAGGTTTTAAATATTAATAATATAGGGACTAAAGGCTTCCTGTTCCCTCTCCCAGTTTTGGGGAAAAAGGCAAAATGTAAAGCAAAAGGAACCACTCTTGGTGGTTTTCATTCCACAAACCAAATGTTCAGCATCCCAGGAGGGTGCAAAACAGAAACACAAGAACAAATTATTCATTTATAAACACACACTAAATAAAAACACCATCTCATATTCTGATAATTCTATACCCCAAATCATTTATCCTTTCGCTGTACCAAGAATCATTCCAGGATACCTAAACATGGTGAATCCTTAGATGGATTAGGAGAAAAAACGCAGCCGCTATCATACAACCCATGGTTTATTCAGTGATGGGTCCCTCCTCTCCTAAAAATTAAAAAATGTTAAGAAAAATCTCTATCATGTTTTGAGAAAAATATTTCCTCTCCAATGGAATGTCAGTTGAGCCCCTAAATTCATCCATATAATTCTCATCTATGCTGAAAGACTGCAGATGCAGTTTTTATAAAGATCTGTCCTTTTTGAAATTTACAGAGCTATTTGTAGTAGTAGTTCTTAATACCACACCACATAAAATACACACAATTTGGTATAGTTCCCTCTACTTGGAGTTTGAAATAACTGCCTTTATATTTAGTGAAGTTTTATTCTCTTACTGGATATGAAAGACGACCAAATCCCAGCTTCCTGATGCTGCTTTTTCCTCTCCTCCCTACCTTGATTATCAGCCATTTTCTTGAAGAATCTCCATCTCATACCCAGACCTTGGGTATAGCCCATGACCACAGCTGTATAAATAAAAGCTTGGGACTTCTGGCTTTTGAGGCAGATATGCATTTCTCGAAACACTTTTTCTACGACCTGCACTACTTTCCATGTCACAGGGTAAGTAGTTTCAAAGCAGTCAACATCACTATGCTGGCAAGCGGGCTTCTCAAACATTTGAAAGCAGGAACTATACTGGGTTGGCCAAAAAGTCCATTACATTTTTTCCCTACGCTGGCTCTAGTAGTGCTTAGTTGTCTTTAACTTCACTTGAAACAATATTGTTAAATTATATTGTGACAGCTGTCATATCAGCGAGCATTTAAAAGAACTTATCAGCCCTGGCTGGTGTAGCTCAGTGGATTGAGCACGGGCCTGTGAAGCAAAGGGTCGCCGGTTCGATTCCCAGTCAGGGCACATGCCTGGGTTGCAGGCCAGGTCCCCAGTAGGGGACACAGGCAACCACACATTGATGTTTCTCTCCCACTCTTTCTCCTTCCCTTCCCCTCTCTCTAAAAATAAAATAAATTAAATAAACTATTTTAAAAACTTTAAAAAAACATCAAAATTGGCGAATTTTTGTGCAGCTACTTTAATATTAAAGATGGAAGAAAATACACATTTTTGGCATATATGCTTTATTTCCAGAAAGATAAAAAGGCAACTGAAATGCAAAAAAATGTGTGCAGTGCATGGAGAAGGTGCTATGACTGACAGAAAATGTCAAAAATAGTTTGAGAAGTTTCTAGTACTATTAACATTTTGGCCAAATAATTCTTTGCTGTGGGGCTGTCATATGCATTGGAAGATGTTTAGCAGCACCCCTGGCCTCTACCCACTAGAAGCCAATAGCAGGATACAGCTGACATACTCAAAATATCCAAATCAATAAAGTTATTGGTGAAAATGAAAAACGCGTCTTTTATTTTATGGGGGAAAAAATGGACCTTCTGGCCAACCCAATACTTTCTGGTTCCCCAATCCACCAACCAGAGGTCTGCTCCGACTGTCCAGAGTTGCAAAACACAGGATGGGATTTACTGTTAAGGAAGTGCAAGTGCGTATTGTTTTCACCTATTTAATGCAGGGAATTCGCTCATCTGAGTGGGAAGAAGAGAAGCTGCTATTAAAGTGACTATAAATCTAGGGCTCAGTTGAGCATGTAGTCACAGACTGGAGGACCAATTACACCTATCCTAAGGCACTGAAGCCAAGAGGAGGGAGAAAATGCAACAAAGTCGCAATTTTTGTTGAGAGCCAACAAGCAAAATAGAATTTCAAGGGAATACAGGGTAGGCCAAAAGTAGGCTTCCAGCTGTTTATATAGAAAATAATACAATAATCAATAAATAATAATACAAGAATAAACTCTGTGTTTCATGTACTCGCAAGTTTACACCTACTTTTGCTCTATCCTGTATATAAAATTACCAAGAAAAGACCATAAAAAGACAAAAGTAAAGAATAGATAAACAGTGGGTAGGGAAACCAAGATAAGTCTTTCCTACATAAATCCCTCTTTACCTGTTGTTCCTAATTGAGAAAACATATTCCTTTCTGAGGTACTTACTTCAATCATCAGAATGACCCACTGAAATATTTAAAAACCTGAGGTGTCCTGGGCAATGCTACTCTGCAAATAGCTAGACTAAAATCTCAGCAGTAACCAAAAAGTCAACGTGACAAAATGAGAAGACTTGCCACATACCCCACCTATTTCTTTGAAAGGAAATCCAGGTTTACCTTTTGAGATTAAACTAACGAGTAAGTTTTAAAAAGTTACTTTCTTGCTTAGTTATACAGATCTTGTTCTAAGTTAAAAAAGAAAGAAAGCAAGCACACAAAACCACTTTTTTACGAAACCACTTTTTGATTTCATCTTTTCACTATGAGAGAAAGGATGTGGGAAAGGGGGTAGGGAAAAGAAGCAGTACCTGTGTGAAAGCGAGCTATGGAGATTAGAAAATATAGTAGGTAAGTAAGTATTTGTTCAGGATCACCAAATGACAATCTTTCTGAGCTCTTTGTGACAACGTACAGAAACCAGACTTTTGAGGGATGTGAAATATCAAACACAGTATGAATGAATCACTGTTTCCATCAGTTTGTCTTGACCTGGAAATTTTCCAGTCAAATATTTTTTCCATTGTCATTACTACTTAGTACTTAGACAAAGATTGGCAATAGAAAATTATGTAATCTTTGCAACCCTCTCTTGTCCTTGACCTAAACAGTGTTCAGGTCCTGAAAAAAAAACAACCCACCAAACCAACCCACAAGGGGAAGAAGACCAATCTGTTCATCAGATCCAAACATCCAAAAGAAAGTTTACGGTCCTCTAGCCTAGAGACAGATTTCCATGGTCAACTGAATAGCCCAACATGACCGTCTAATCCTGGTAAATATTTTGTTATGAGGACATTAAGTGGTGACTATGTCAGCAGATGTTTTCTCATTGTAAAGCAGTTCATTTAATAAGCCCACCTGCTGATTTTGGGACTGCAGGTCACGTGCATAAATATGTAGGCCTAAGTAAAAACTATTACTCAGCAATGGTTAAGATTGGTACCACACATTTATTTCCTGTTCTTATTCCTAACCCTGAGGGTGGCTAATGATGGGAAATACAACAAACATGCTTAAGTGTCAAAACCATAACCGGAGTTACAGAGTTGACTGCCAGAAGAGAAGATAGTCCACCTTGATCTTCACATCCTAATACCTGAAGGCAATTCAAAATGAAAAGAATGTGACATAATGTGCAACACACCCCAGACATTAACTGTGTTCAGCTGGGTGAAGCACTAATTCCAATACCAATGGACCGGAAGCTTCTTGCAGTCACAGCTGGACATCCTGACATTCTAACAATGTCATGGGACAGATTTAACAAGAAGTTTATATCACACTTATTCAGTAAATTGGGTTCACTGAGAAAAACATTCTTCTTTACCACACACTGGACAAAATTTTTTGCAGTCGTGTTAGCAGGAGGAAGGAAAGGCACTGATCAGCATTTTTAAACGACCCCTGTCTAAGCCAAACCAGAGGCTCAGAGGCATGGAATTACTCACAAAAAAGCACGGTTTATATCATGTTCAAGTGGACCACACCAGAAATAAGATATGCGTCATGAGGAGACAACTACTCAAGTCAAGGTGGGTTATAGGATATGCATTCGATACTTGGCTACCTGGACAGCTATGAGGATGTTGGTAGTTTTTACTGGTACCAAATTGCTTAAGCTGGCTAAAGAGTCTCCTAAATATCTCTAAGCAAGCATAAACAGTGTTCTAAGCTTTTTCCTAGAAAATTAAATTTAAAAAATCAGGAGATCTTAAAAAAAATTAAACTTACTATTAGTCTTCCAGACTTTTTTTCAACCATGGCATTATATTCCTCAAAATGGAGAAAACTCGACAGAACTTTGGCATTTTACTTGATATTTTGCTATCCCGATAAGGTGAAAGATTAGAAGATATTTGCTTGTGAGTCCTTGAGGCAAGTTACAACTAAGCAAGTTATGTTAATACCTGAAAGGGATGAAGGCTTCCTTGGAGCAGCCCACGCTCTGTGACACCAATTCATGGAAACCCGGATTTTCTTGATCCCTGATTCTTAGGTTCAAAAGTCCCCTGAAATCAGCATCTAGCTCAGAAAAGCACACCATCAACATTCCTACTTCTAGAAAGCAGAGGTTGGAATGCGGGGCACATAACCCCCAATCAGGAAGCCAAGGGAAGCAAAGAAAGTGAAACCAGCTGAGAATACAAACTAGGGAATTCAAGCGCTACCATGTCCAGCACTACCTGTAAAAGACAGTAAGACCGACAGACAGAGTAATCCAAACAACTAAAATGGCTTTTACCAGCTACCACCAGTTATGCAGGTGTGGGCCGGGCAGCCCCGACCATTACCAAAGAAGGGAAGAGGAAGCCTGTATCTGGCATTCATTAAAATCAGATCAGAAAGGAGCACACTGGGAGCTTTCATCCCTGCTCCTTAAGTCACTGCTAGCGGGACCTGAGCTCAATCACATCAGTTAACTTCTTGATCTCCAAATCTCTAAAATGCAGTGCAAACAGCTGATAGTTCAAAAGAAATTTAATGACATGAAAGCCTACAGATCCTATTATGTTTACCAAGTTTTGTTTTGTTTTTAAAAGAAAAATGTGAAATGCCAAAATAAAGAAAAGGACAAATCCATCTTTCTGGTTCACATCTGCAACCTTCCTCCTCCTCCTCCTGTTCCTCTCCTTCCCATCCTATTCATGCAAACCCAAACACTAACAAAGTGCTCAGCCTGTTGGAAAGAAAGTTTGGGTACTATCCACACAGGTAAGAAGTAATCATGATGACAAGGTGGAGAGAAAAAGAACAGCAGCAAGTCAGAGCCCCATTGGCTTCTGCCTGTCCTGACTGGCAAAAGCAGAAAGCAAAGCCTCAAACCAGTTCTCTGACAGGGCCCAACGCCTCTGCAGCACCCCCGTGTAATTACACACTTGAGTGACTGGACTCTGAAGAAAATTGAAGGCCTGAGCTCCGAACAGCTGCCATTTTCTCTCTCCATCACACCAGCGTGATTACTTGAGAAATGAACAGCCCCGGCTCAAAGCTACTCCAGAATTCTCAGAGGAAATATGGCTCCGTGTTCCAATAATGAGATTCTTAAGGCAAGCGTTACTTACAATCACTCCGCAAAAGGAGCGAGCCGAGCCCCTATATCTTACAAATTAGAATTTAAGAAACCCAGCGACAGTCTTGGACGATCATTACTCTTCTGCTGCTCCAAGGATTCTGGGCTTTGGTCTATTTTTAGTGCAGAAAACTGTTAAGTCCTTAAAAACATAATCATAATAAAATGAAAACTCACCATAATTAGCTTCCTAAAAAGGCAAATTCCACCCCATTTTAGGGTCAGACTGAAAGATTCTTCCACTCCCTCATCATTGCCCTTTTCTGCTAGAAATTCTTGGCTTTATCAAAATGAGAATTAGCAATCTTTGTATTAAAATTAAAAAGAAAAAAGTCTAACTAATCAGAGATTTTGTCCTTCTTTGATCGGGAAAAAAATCGGTCATGTTGCCATAGATATTACCTCTTTCTCGAAACCTGTCACTTGGGGAAAGTGAAATATTACATAGTACAGATATATATATTTTTTCCTCTCAAATGCATCTTCTGGTTTCCCCACCATCTAGCCATTCTAGGGTAGCGAAGGTAATGAACTCTCCCTGTAATTAAATACTTTTAAAAGTATCTAATTTCTAAAAAAGGTTACCATATTTTTTGGACTATCAGATGCACCTTGCCCCCCCACCCCAAATTTGGGAGGAATAATGGTTGTTAATGCTGCTGTTGAGTTCTGTTTACATCTACATTGGTGAAATATTATGCTATTTATGTTATTAAATATTCTACCACATTTTCTGCTTCAAAAATTTTTTCCCTATTTTCCTCCTCTAAAACTAGGTGCATCTTATGGTCTGAAAAATACGGTATATCCTAGAGAGTTAACCGGCTAGGCAGCTAACTGAATCAGTGACACTACTGTTAACCAGAGATGTAAGATAGATTCCCTACATTCTGAACTATGAAACAAGAAATAGCAGTGAAGATTTATAGTTTCTTTCCTCCAAGAAGGAATGATAGAATTAAGGTACCAAAAATGCCAATTCCACAGAGACAAGAAAGGAAAGTCTAGAAACCAAAGGTGCTCTAGTCCCCCCAAAAAGACATACATGCAAAGCAAGGCAATTGTTCATGGGGTAGGAGGACTTTAAGAATAGCCCTACTGTTCTTTGAGTCCTAGAATTAACTCAACCAGCAAAATCTAAGAATGAAGGATTTACAAATCATCTTTAAAACCAAAAATTCCACCCACCAGTCAAATATACATTAGTCCTATTCACACCTACTGGTCTCAACTCTTATTCGCACTTTCTATGAACTCTCATTATTACTAGTTATGAGCACAAAACTACATATCTACTACCAAAACAATAACCTGAGCCTAGGTTTCTATGTAAATAAAATAGAAAGGGACCAAAGAAGATGCAGAATACATTTAAATGGCTTTCTTTGGTGGGGGAGGGGCAGTACTGGATTTCGAACAGTTGTTTTTTGCTTTTAAATTTTGGAAACGAGAGCCAATGCTGACATTCATGGAACAAACAAGAGTTCTAATGAAAAAGTGCAGTGGCTGAATAAGACTGAATTTTAAAGCTACTGTCCTGAGTGACAACAGGAGTGAAGCAGCACAGGGCATCTCCAAGTAGAGTCAGGAGATCTGAGTTTCTGTGGGTGATTATATGCCTAATAGCCAGAACGATTCTTTCCTGACTGCAGCAGTTTCCTTCGGGTCAAGGACAAAGGAAGATGTGAGAAACAGTCAGTCCACAAACCAAGCCCCACTCATCTCACAATTACAAAAGAGAAGCGTTTTCCTCTTGACCACAGCCATCAAAAGGAGAAATACTTTTTTCATATCATTAATCATCCTTACAAGTTCTGACAAACTGGACTTACAATAAGCATTGTGACCAGAAGATTCTTCTTGGTGACTTGAGCGTGAGAGAAGATATAGTTCAGTACAGTGTTCATGTCACTCTTATTCTCCTCCCGAAGGGTGAACACACATTTGTCATAGTGACCTGCAAGCAGCAAAAAGAAATGGTCCTCACCCATCTATGAATGTTCACATTTACATGCTATTTATAATTCACCTGATAAGCTGTGAGAGGAAATATCATAAAAATCTTCTTGGAGGAATTTGGGCAGAATTGGCAGTGTGGTTTAGTAAAAAGAACACTGACTAGGTGGGAGTTAGGCAATCTGGTGTAAGTCCTGAGCTCAAAGCCTAGTTCTGTTGCCGGTTTACTATGTGCTCCTGGACAAATCACTTTACGTCTCTGAGCCTCATTTTCATTTAAAAAAAAATTGAGAGGTGGAGGAGGGTGTACCGAGAGGCTAAGGGGTTAGGGATAACTCCAACCACCCCACCCTTACTCTAAACACTCTCATTTAGCCTCCTGGAACGATTTCCCTAGAAGAGAAGGTTCTGCTACTTAAAAAGAAATGGCAACACCATTAAACCCAATGATCTTTAAAGTCTGCTCCATCTTAAGAGTCTAGTTCCCTGTTTGACTCACTGAAAATGTTTCACCCTAGCTAAAAGGAAGAGTTTTAGTTAAAAATAAAACCACATAAACTTATTAATACCCACAAGAAGGATGGCTGCTACCCCTGGAATCAACACTTTTCCCTTCTAAGTCCATGAAACAGCTAAGAAATGCCCAGGAACGCCAAATCCAGACTAAGGCACAGATCAAGGAGAGCCCTGCATTGAGTCAAAAGGTCTGCAGGGAGAGCACAGTTATGTATATTTTCACTGGCCTTTCATAGGGCCACCAGGGGCAGGTTTGTTCTGGCCAGGAAAGCTATGTTTTGCAACAGAAGCATACGCTTCAGATATACTGTGATGGTATCTACCATGAGATATAAGTAATAGTCACTTCTTCAGGAAACAGCTCACCTCAGAATTCAATTTCCAAGTAAAGGAGAATTAGTGTTTGAGTAGTGTCAAGGGTCAGAATTTTATGAAATCATAACAATACTAAGAGATTATCGCCTCAGTTCAGATTCCATGCTAAGTTACAAAGCAAAACAGTGGCATTCAAACTGCATTACCAGGGATTCGTAGAATACTAACTACACTCAACCAGGGCAACTCTGCTTTCATCTGTTTTAAATATCAAAGACTGACGTAAGATTTGTTTTTTCAAAATGAAACTAAAAATATCTGAAAACAATGGACTACAATATCTAAAAGGCTGCCAATTTAATAGAAGACCCATTTAGAACAAAATGGAGGCTGTTTAAAAAGTCCTATATAAATTCCTGTTTCTCCCAACCAAGACTTAGCTTTGAAGTGACAACAGAAATATTTTTTGGTAACAGGAATTACTAGGACCAGGGGAAGTAAAAAAAGAATATTTACACAGGGGAGAGACACTACACAGAAAGAAAGAAAGCAATGATACCAAGTGTTTTCTTTTCGAAACTTTTAATTGTGTGGCATCCATACAGAGAAATAAATGAAATAAATATCCATGTAACTACCACCTTTCTTAAATAGAACATGTTTTGGTCCCTTTCAAGGTTCCTATGTGGCCTCAGAAGCAACTAGTAAGCTGAATTTTATGTTAATAATTCTTTGCCTTTTCTTTACATCTATCACAAAACTTTTATCTTTTCTGTTTTTCAACTTGGTTACAATGGAATCATTGTGTATGGACCTTCCCCTGAACATTACATTTTGAGAGTCATCTTTTTGTTCACTGTGTGCCTTGGGTCATCATTTTCACTGCCATATAGTAATCCATTGTAGAAATAAAATACACTGTACTAAAATTCAATTACCTGTTCTACTCGTGTATATTTAGATTGTTTCCTGTCTTCCTTACTACTGTGAACGATGCTGCCACAAACAGTCCTATGTATGTCTCCTAATAAGCATGTGTAAGAGGCGCTCTAGAGTATATTACCTTAGAGTGAAACTGCTAGGTTGAAGAGGATACGAAAATTCGACTCTTCTATGAAGTACTGACAAACCATTTTCTAAAGTGGTCTGCTCTTTGGAAATTTGCATTTCCGCTTACAGAAGCAATGGAAGCAGTGTGCCTTTTTAATTCTTGCCAAACTCATTGTGGTTTTGGCTCACAATTCTCTAATTAATACTGAGACTGAACATCTTTTCAGAAGTTTGTGTTTCCCTTTCTGTGAATTATCTCTAGTTCTTTTCAATCTTTGCTTTCTGAGGTTGTCTTTTACTTACTGATTCATAGGATTTCGCTATAGATTGGAGATACTGATCCTTTCTTAGGTACATGTTTTGTAAATATCTTCTCCCACTATGTGGCTCATATTTTCACTCTTTTCATGGTATCTTTTCATAAACAGAAGTTCTTAAGTGGGGTCAAATTAATTAACCTTTATCTTTATAGGTTGCATTTGCTGTGTCTTGTATGATAAAATCATCCTTACCCTGAGGTCATAAGGATATGCCCCTAAAAATTTAATAGTTCTGCCTCTTTAGTACATGTTTAAGGCTTTAATTCATCTGGAATTGATTTTTGTATGTATATGGTACAAGGAATGGATCCAATTTCTTCTTTTGGTTTTGCAAATGAATGCTTGCTCTGCTATAAAGTAAGTTTTCACATATGTGTGGACCTATTTCTGAGCTATTATGTTCTATTGGTCTATTAATCTGTACTGACACTAATATTATCATCTCTTCATTAATATGCCTTTATATTTAATCTTGATATTTGACTGGACAAATCCCTCTACTTTATATTTCTCAACTACTTGATTACTGTCAGGCTTTTCTTTCATGAAAATTTTAGCATTAGCTTGATAAATTCCATGAAAATACCATACTAGGATTTTTATTACAATGTTAATAAATCTGCAAATGACTTTAGAGAGAATTAACATTTTGCAAGTATATATTCCAATCTAAGACCATGATTATTTATTTAGATTTTCTTTATTATTGCTAACTAGTTATAATTTTCTCCAAAAGAGGCTTGTACATTTTTTATTAGATTTAGTCCTTAGTGTTTATTATTCTGGGTTGCTATTTTAAATGGTACATTTTTCTAAATTGCTTTTCTAAACAACTGTTCTGCTATAAAGAAATACAGGGAATTTTATGCATTGACTTTTGTATGTAGCAATTTTGCTAAACTTAAAATCATTCTAATAATAAATATACGGATTCTCTGAGGCTTTCCAGGTAGATATCATGCTGTATCTAATAGTGGCAGACTTATTTCCTTACTCCTTTCCAGTCCTTATAACTTTAATTCTTTTTCTTGTCTTACTGCATTAACTAGGACAACCAGGATAATGCTGTATATTAGTGATAGCGGGTGTCCTTGTATTGTTCTTAATCTTAAAGAGAGTACTTTTCACATTTTACCATTATGTATCCTATAGATTTTTGTTGGAGAACCTTTACATGATTAAAGAAGTTCCATTTCATTTTTCACTTGCCACGAGTTTTCATGAATGTACACTAAATTTTGTCAAATGCTTTCTTCCCCATATCTAGATATGATGACCATGTTTTTTTCCTCTTTTACAGTTATTATGTGATAAATTACATTAATCGGTTTTTCCAATATTACTGAAGCTTACATTAGTGGGATAAAGCCAACTTGGTTTTGATGTATTATTTTACACATTACTGGATTCTGTGTGCTAATATCTTCTTGAGGACTTTTGCTGGTTGTGAGTGGCAGAGCCATCCTTTAAAGGATGCAAGCTAAAAGAAAAATGTTAGGTGGTATTTCAAAGTATATGATGTTTCACTGCCATCTTGTGGCAGCAAGCAATATCAGCAGTATATACCCTTAAAATCTTAGCCAGGGTGTTTCATACTTCATACATCCTTTAGAGTAGCTCTTCAGAGAAAGCCAGGGATAAACTCTACCTAAATGATACACTGAAAAGCGGTGGAAAATCTGACCCTTTTTTCAGATCCCCTTAGTTCAATCCCTGGATTAGCTGCTGACAGGCAAGCTCTTCAGATAGGGTTTCTCAATTTCAGCCTGGTCATGATTCAACCCACTCTCTCTGCACAAGGCCGAGAAGACATCAACAGGGAATGCTAATCTCTACTAGAAAAATTATCTCAGCCCTTTCCCAGAAGCACATGGATTCACAATCTCATCAAGCTGTATTTTGCCGCTGCTCTTTCTTTGGCAGTAGTAGGATATAGAGGTTTAATTTTTAAGGGGGCTGGGAAAGGAGGAAGAGTTTGTTAAGTGTCAGTGACAGGACGAACTGGCTCGGCTGTGGCACAGCCCTACAGGGACATTTTCTCAGACAGAGTCCTCAGGAAGAGGCTTACCGTTCTGGAACTGCGTCTCCACTCGCAGGTACTGCCGCAGCAGATCCATCACCACAGCCTTCATGTGGCCTCGGATGCCACTTCGGTACCTAGGCAAATAGAAGAAGTCTCCACTGAACAACCTGACAGGCTCACACTATTAAACAGCAGACTACTAAATAATAAACCCAGAGCCCAGGTTTACTTTCCATACTTTTCACTGAACTGCTTTCCCTCTGAATATTGGGCAGGACAGAGGCCAGCCTATAGCCGACTAACCAGATTAATTCAAATCCTAAACCTTAAAGAAGTCTGGCTAAAGACAAGATTTTTTTATAAAGAAAAAGAAAAAAAAAGGCGACCAAAAACCACATGACAGCCCTACATAACAATACACTGGTTCAGTTCCCACTGGTAAGCAGAAATGATTACCACACCCGTGAAATGGCTAAGAGAGAGCTGAAAAATTTATGAGTATCTTCCTTTGGCCCAGTAGTTGGCTCCATGAGCTAAGAAGAAGAGATGTTACATTGGGTCCTGTGCCAGAAGAAAAATTAGGGATTTCATCAAAATTGCAAGGAGAAGAAAATGAAATTTCTGTGCCTTAATAACTGACAAAAAGATGTAGAATACAAAGAAGTCATCAAAAATATTAAGTACAAGAGTTATCTCACAATTCTAAGATACTTATTTAGAAGATATAAGGTATTTCCCAAGATATAGTAAGTGCTTTCTAATTTAGCTAAGTCAAACTTGAAGAAAATCCCTTTCTGACTACTTAGAAGAAAGGAAGGTATGAGGATGGACAGTTCTGGGAATCTGGAGTTACATATAACTACCTCTGTACCAGCTGGACAATGCTCTGAGTGTTCATGAAGAAGACTTCCCTCTCAGATTTCCGGTTCAGTGTAGCTGCGTGGCTATCTAGGATGTTGGCAATCTAAAGCATAAGGAAGAGAAAAAATGAAGCCCAACTCACCAAAGGGAACCAAAGTATTAACCTGTATAATAACACCACTAGGAATCTTCTTAATTATAACATAATTTCTATCTCTTATATGGGAGTAGCCGGAAGTTACTAGGCATAGTTTAAGGGCTTGTATTAAATAAGCAAGCAACTTTTATTTCTTTTCACCCTTTCCCAGATGAACTAATGAGTGTGTCACAAAACTACCAGAGTCCATGACAAGCAAGATATGCCCAAGGTCCAAACTTTACTTCCCACTTGCCTGGCTTTATTCCCTACATGTAAATTAGCTTTATAGCCAAAGGAAAAGCATGCTGCTGAGGTGGTACAGAAGTCTTTGATAATAAAACTGTGAACACCCCTCTATGTCAGATGCACAAAAATACCTCTGGTCAAGGTAGAGTCGCAGGAACAAACCTGCATGGAGTACATGGCCAATATCCTTTTCTCATAACCACAGATACTTTCTATTTCACATACAGTACTTTTACTGAACTTGTATTCTGAGGCAGTTGTTTTTGAAGTCAACAATGCTTAACACTATAACAACACAACATCCAAAGAGTAAAGAGGAGCTGAACAGGAAAGAATCCTACAACGTGAACTCCAGAATCGGTAGCCATTAGAAAATGATAGTGCCACTCCATAAATACCTGCTGGCTGGGAAACTGACAGAGGACTGACGTGATGTTGCTAGCATACTGAGCCATTTCCTTCTTAATAGACTTCTCCACATTGGGGGGTATGCGGCCAGAGACACTGGTCATGATATCTTGCAATTCTAGGAGAGGTAAGGAGGGATCTCTGAGGGTCTTCATCAACTGCTCTACCCAGTCTTTTACCTAAGAAGAAGGAAATAATAAAATAGGATCCAGATGAAAATAAGACAATCCCCAAAATAAAATGATATATCTGAATTTGCTATCATATATCAACTTACTTTGAAATAGCAATAAAAAAATCTAACATAGCCCTTGTGCTCTGGTTTAGTTCCCAATTAAATGTGAAGTCAATGACATGGATAAGAAGCAAGAATTTAAAGACTTCAAATCCCACAACTAAAGGGAAAAGAGGTCCATCTAAAAGAAAATCCTTATGCGACTTTTAAACTATCTTAGAGAACAGATACCTTACCTTATTTGTATATCCCTTCCCCAAGAGAAGCAATTCATACCCTGTTGCTAAAGAAAGGGTCTGGAAGGCAGTATCCATTCATCACGTTGACCAGATTATCCAGGACATAGTGGAACACTCGATGGAGCTTCTCCCCTGTAAGTGCTGTGCTCTGGATCTGTGGCAGACTACCAGTGTGAAGCTCAGCCTGTCAACCCAAAACACAAGAGAAATCAAGTCATCCACTACTTTCTATGCAGGGTACAAACACACCATTGCAACTTAGCATCATCATTCAAAAATCAAGACATCCATCACCATTCACAGCTCTAAGGAAAGAAGTCAATGGAGGAAGCCTCATGAAAAAAAAAAGTCATAAAATCTTATTATCACAGTAAATCCTGCAAACTATAGTTTCAAAATATATAAGGCAAAAGATCCGAGGGGAAAAATCTTAAGAAAAACTGGCAAACCAAGCACTGAAATCATCTGCCCCTCCAAATTACCCCTGCCATGTAGTTAGCTCTTGGAAAGCACCATTAAAAGTACCTTCCTACTCACCTGCTGGACCTTGCTGGGGTTATCCAGCTGCATTTTGGCTATTACACAGCCCGGGTCAAGAGCTGCTCCAGGCCGCTTGACGTAATGAACACAGCCAGACTCTATGGCTGTTAACGTCATTACCATCTTCATCACCTGTAATGAAAAATAAATAATATTAGAATTTGACCTTTCTTTACACAGATGAATGATTTAAAGAGGTCAGTTTTTTTCTCAACATCTAAGTTGAACTGTATCTTATTCAACCCAGAAAAACGGAAATCGATCAAAATGTCCAAGAGGCTACTGAGGAAGACAACTAGAAAATCTTTGAGGACCTAGCTTCAGGGATTAATGACAGCTACTGAGATTTCCTGTTTTTAATATTTACATTCATTTTGTGATAGCTTATGTTTATACTTGTTTTGTTTTTGGAAGTGATGAACAATTCAACCTTCTCATACCCTCGGATCTAAATGCTCTCTTTGACTGTCTATGTAAGATACCCAGGCTAAATCCCTAAGAGTCATTCTTTACTCTTCTTTCCCCCTTATCTAACAATTATGAAGCCCAGCCAAACACATCTTCCAACCCTCTCTCGAAAATCTCTTGCCAGCTGTTTTGTTTAGGCCCTCATCACTTCTGGCCTAGAGTACTTCAAAACCTCCCAACAGACTCCTCTGATTGCTAGACACTTCCAACAAGGACACTAAAAGCAATTATCACAGAGGCCAAATCTTGTCATGTCACCTTTTCTTTTTAAGTATATTTTATTGATTATGCTATTACAGCTGTCCCAACTTTTCCCCCTTTGCCCCCCTCTGCTCACTACCTCCCTTCCCTCTAGCAAAACCCCTCTTAGTTGATGTCCATGGGTCATGCATGTAAGTATACTACTCTTAATATCCCCCTGTCTATTTTGTACCTACCAATTATGCTTCTCAATCCCTGTACCTTTCCCCCATTCCTCCTTTCCCCTCCCAGCTGATAAACTTCCAAATGATCTCTATTTCTGATTCTATTCCTGTTCTAGTTGTTTGCTTAGTTGGTTTTTGTTTTTGTGTTTTAGATTCAGTTGTTGATAGTTGTGTTTGTTGTCATTTTACTGTTCATAGTTTCGATCTTCTTTTTCTTAAGTAAGTCCCTTTAACATTTCATATAATAAGGCCTTGGTGATGATGAACTCCTTTAGCTTTACCTTCTCTGGGAAGCACTTCATCTGCCCTTCCATTCTAAATGATAGCTTTGCTAGATAAAGTTATCTTGGTTGTAGGTCCTTGCTTTTCATCACTTTGAATACTTGTTGCCAGTCCCTTCTTGCCTGCAAGGTTTCTTTTGAGAAATCAACTGCCAGTCTTATGGGAACTCCTTGGTAGGTAACTCTCCGCTTTTCTCTTGCTGCTTTTAAGAGTCTCTCTTTATCTTTAACCTTCGGCATTTTAATAATGATGTGTCTTTGGTGTGGTCACCTTTGGGTCCAACTTGTTTGGGACTCTGTGCTTCCTGGACTTGTATGTCTATTTCCTTTGCCAAATTAGGGAAGTTTTCTTTCATTATTTTTTTCAAATAAGTTCTCAGTTCTTGCTCTTCCTCTTCTCCTTCTGGCATCCTATGATTTGGATGTTGGCACTTGTGAAGATGTACCAGAGTCTTCGTATTCTCTCCTTGGTTTTTTTGAATCGTATTCCTTCATTCTGTTCTGGTCGTTTATTTCTTCCTTATGTTCCAAATCATTCATTTGAACCCCGGCTTCCTTCCCTTCACTGTTGGTCCCTGTGGATTTTTCTTTATTTCACTTAGTGTAGCCTTCATTTCTTCCCTTATGCTTTTGAGTGAGTTCTCTGAGCATCCTTACCACCACTGTTTTGAACTCTGCATCTCATAGGTTGGCTATCTCTGTTTCACTTAGTTCTTTTCCTGGAGTTTTGTTCTGTTCCTTCATTTGGGCCATATTTCTTTGTCTCCTTGATTTGGCAGCCTCCCTGTGTTTGTTTCTGTGTATTAGGTAGAGTTGCTTTGACTCCCTGTCTTAGCGCACCTGTTAAGTTATACGGGGCAGAGCCTTAGGTATTCGCCAGGGCAGGGCAACACACTTCACTGCTTTGTATGTGCAGGAGAGGTTGGAGAGGGGACAGTGCCACTGCCTGGCTGCTGGAGGTTTGCTTGGCACTTGCGCCATTTCCAGTCTCTTCAATCCCTTCCTGTATGCGACTAGCCTCCTTTAGCTGCTGCCCCAGTGGTGATTTCCAGAGTGGGCAGGTTTGCATATGTTCTAGGAATTGTGGGCCCTTAAAATGGTCTCTCCCAAAAGACCAACAGTTTCTTCCGCTATGCCAACCCCCACTGGTTTTTATAACCAAAAGTCATGAGGCTTTATTTTCATAGCACTGGAACCCTGAGCTGTATGTGCAGTCTGGCCTGGAGCTGGGACCGCTCACTCCCAAGGTGTCCCTCCCAATCTTCATCCACCACACACGAATGTGGGATCACCTGTTCGGCAGGCTGCCGCCACCTCGCCACTGCCACACTGCATCTTCTGCACCCAACTCCCTGTCTCCACCCCTCCTACCCATCTGGATGAATATGGCTTCTTTAAATCCTTGGTTGACAGATTTCCATACGGTGCAATTTTCTGGCAGTTGTGGGTGTTTTTTGTTTTGAAGTTAGTTGTGATCCTTCTTAGGGTTGTGCAAGGAGGTGAAGCATGTCTACCTATGCCTCCATCTTGACGGGAAGTCTCATATCACTTTTCCACATAAAATTCTTCCAAGGTAGCCTAAGCTTTCTTAGTATGCTTTATAAGGTCCTTCATGATCTCAAACTCCATTTATTTAGCATTTTTGCTTGCCATTTCCCATTAAAACTTATTCCATTCTCAAGCAATACCAATGTGCACTCACAGTTCCCTAAATATACCATACTATCTTGCTTCTGTGCCTTTATTACACGGCTGTTCCCTCACCTTTAAACATTCTTCCCTGCTCTTCTTCACCTAGTCAATTATATTATCTATCTCTCACAACTAAGATCAAAGACCCCTCTCAGTAGGAAGTCTTCCTTTATTAATCACCCACATCCATCCAGCCCCACACTGATTTGGGTTAGGTGGTCCTCTGCACTCTGTGTCGGCTCTATCAGAATTCATAATTCATAATTTGTCTGTTTTGTGTTCCCCTTCTACCTCTTATATATTTTCATGTATAATCAACACTTAGCACAACACCTAACACACAATAAGTGCTGATGCCTAGTATATATTTTTAGAGCTAGAGATTCCTCATCTGTCAAAGAAAAATTGTGAGCTTTGTATTTGATGTTGAAATTTTAAGGTTCCTAACCCTCATTAAATTAACTGATACTCTTTCCTGTCTATTTTCTATTCACTGTCAGTTACTCTTCAGTCCTAGCCCATCCCAGACAATCCCGTTCCTACCTTCCCTCCCATGACCCAGAGCCCAATCACCCCCCTGACCTCAATCTCAGCATAGCACTGGCCAGCAAACACATGGCCTCCATCCTCCACAATGTACTGGATTAACTTCCCAGCAGAAGGTGACCGCATCACTGAAGGGTCATTCTCCTTCTCAAACACACAGGTTTTATTGCCAATCGTGATGCGATATCTAGGAGATAAGTGGAAGTATATAAGCCAATAAAGCACCTCAGGTTGTAACAGAGATATAGAATAGTGCCAATCTTAAAAAATAAAAAAGAAAGAAACCTGAAAACTTTATTCCATACAAATACATGCACACAGGATATTCATTCCATCCTCATTTACAATGCCAAATAACAAAATTTGCTTCAATAAGGGTCAGGGTAAATCAATTATGATATACCCATATAATGGAATACTATACAACCATTACAAAAGGCAGATACCTCTATTTAAAAAAACACACACAAAGATGATGATGATGTAATAGCTAACATTTCTTGAACCTTACTATGCCCTAAGTCCTAAGCATTTTATATATGTTAATTCATTTAACTGTCACAATAACACTGATTATTAAGGAAAAAAATAAGATGCAAAACAGTACCTAAACACAATTTTTATTTGTGAATGCCTTTAAAAAAAACACAGTATGTACATATATTAATTTGTAGATGCATACAAAATTTCAATACATAAGAAACTGTTAACAGTGGGTACTTACAAAGAGGAGAACTTATTTTTCATATCTACCCACATTGGAGTGGCAGAGAGACAATGTTTTTCATTGTAAACATTTTTTGTACTCTTGAGATTTTTGTTAAGTGCATGCATTATTTTTTTTAATTAAAAGAGAATACCAAAAAGAACATGAAAAATCCCAAGAGCTAGTAACTACTGAGAGGAAAAGGTGACACAATGACCAACAACTGGCCCTCACACAGCCACTCACCTATCCACTTCTTCCTTCATGTACGTGGTATAACTGCTGCCATCATAGGACAAGAGCAGTCCTCCATCACTCAGCCGATGCACATCTACCTCCACACAGGAGCCATTCATGATCACCACATAGGAGTTAGGGGACTGTCGAGTCACCTAGGGAATGAAAACCACCAGGGACAAGTTAGTACCCCTTCAAGGTGGAGTCCCAGAAAAAAATTCAGTATCTCAAAAATATAGGAAAAAAAGTTCTATCAGAGGGAGAGGAAATTCATGGCACTGGTGCCCTTGGCATCGGTGTCTGTGGGCAGGGCCCAGCCCTCCTTCAAGCAAACAGAGTGACCTTACATGCTTTCCCTGTCTGGTTGTTCTCTGTCTCCTTAATCTCTTGGTTCCATACGTAAAGTTGAGGAACAACCAAAATATTTTGAGAAAACCATCAAATATTGCTTCTGGCTTTTGACACAAATAATGACTATAATTTCACTAATACAGTCCTGCAGTGAACCAAACTTCCCCCCTATCTCTTGACCTATAGGAAACAAGCTAACAAAGAGAGACGAGAAATAAGGTATAGGCTTCAGTGGAGTTCAGCATACCTTAAGTACATACTTGACTCCCTCGTAGATAAGTTCAACATCTACAGTGTTCAGCAGTGTATGAGCAGGAAGGACTTGACCCCTGAAAGAACAACAATGTGAGATACACTTACTTCTAAAAAGTTCTAAAGGTTTATAAAGGAATCTCAAAGGTTATTGATTATAGCAATTCCTGGAATATCAATACTGGAAACAACCTAAATGACTATCAGTACAGGACTGATATGTAAATTATGAAAAAGCCATATAATGGAGTATTATGCAGCTATTAAAAAGAAAACAAAGCTTTTTTGTACTAGTATAAAGTATTCTCGAAATAATGAAAAAAGTAACTGTACAGAACAGTTTCAGAGTATGCTACCATTTGGGTTTTAAAGAATTAGGAGTGGGAAGAAACAATTATTACATGTATATAATTATATAAATGTACAATGTCTGGAAGGTTACAGAAGGAACTGGTATGTGGACTGACTACAGGGAAGGAAACTGGATAGACTCGGAACAAAGGTAAGGAGACTTTTCATTGTATGCCTTTTGTGCCTTCTGAATTTGAACCATGTGAATATATTACCTGTACTTAAAAATAAAAAGTAAAACTTAAAATAAGAAAAACATCCCAGCACAACCAACCCTAATCTACTCCTGTCAACTGGGATATTATTTGAGGTCTTAAAGAAAAAGCAGCAGTGCATGGCTGGGTGGAGAGGGAAGGACATTGCCAAGCAGAAAACATAAAAAAAGAATTTGAGGCCCTGGCTGGTGTGGCTCAGTGGATTGAGTGCAGGCCTGCGAACCAAAGAATTGCTGTTCGATTCCCAGTCAGGGCACATGCCAGGGATGCAGGCCAGGTCCCAGCAGGGAATGCACAAGAGGCAACCACACATTGATATTTCTTTCCCTCTCTTATTCCCTTCCCCCTCTAAAGATAAATAAGTAAAATCTTTTTAAAAAAGTAATTTGATAATAATAAAGAGAGGGAGTGATAGAGCAAGTGGGGCAGGCTGTGAATAAATGGTGAATCTGGGCAAAGAATACATTGAAGTTGTTTAGACTATCTATGCCAATCTTCTATAAGTCTGAGATTATTTCAAAATACAAGTATTCAAAATAATGTTAAAGAGGAAGGGGAGCTTATAGAGGAGATTATGGATGACACATCTGTACACTAGTAGAAACCATTTAATGAGATAGGGACCGCACGCTGCGAAATAGAAATTTGTCAGATTAGACTGGTAAAAAGGGGCCAAAGTATGTAAGGAGTTAAAAGTCATACCTATCGGTTTAGATTTGATATAAAAAGGTAATATGAGCTTCTAAAGGGTTTGGTGCATCAGAGTAACAGAGCGAAAGACATTTATCATAAGACTTGAATAACTGTGAGATCTCAGTTCAATTTTCTTTTTTGAATCCTCACTTGAGGACATGCTCACTGATTTTATAGAGAAAGGAAGGACAGAAATTTCAATGTGTGAGAGAAACATCAATCAGTTGCCTCTCGTACATGCCCCAACCAAGACCGAACTTGCAACCCAGGCATGTGCCCTGACCAGGAATCGAACCCATGACCTTTTGGTTTACAGGACAACACTCTAACCAACTAAACCATATCAGCAAAGGCTCCCAGTTCAATTTTTAAAATTTTTCTTTTCTTCCTTTTAGATACCTCAAAAGGGAGCTGATGTAAGTCTACAACACAAGGAAACAAAGTGCCTGTGATTAAAGTTTTTTAAAATGATTAGTCCTGCCCTGGCTGGTGTGGCTCAGTGGATTGAACACTGGGCTGAGAACTGAAAGGTCACTGGCTCGATTCCTAATCAGGGTGCATGAGAGGCAACCACACACTGATGTTTCTCTCCCTCTTTCTCCCACCCATCTTCTCTCTCTAAAAATAAATAAATGAAATCTTTAATATATATATGATTAGCCCCTTGGACCATTCCTCCAGGGACTCAAAGGCAGAGCTTAGTCTCCTGAATCAGTGTTAGACATTAGTTTAGCCCATCCAGTCTGATCCTCTACTTGAAAGACTCATGAGGTTACTCTGAATATGAGCCTCAATTATAAATTCTTAAAAGGCATTGCAGGTAAATATAAAATATTCAGGACTCAATGCTAAAGAGAAACACCAGATTTCCTTCAGCAGGGGTTAGAAAAATGTGATGCTTGTACCAGACAGAACGTTTACTTCAGCAGGATTCTAACTGCAGTATAAGCTAATTTCTAGAATCTGCAGTAGAGTCCCAGATAATTTGCCATATATTCCTACATCCCTTTTCTCCCAAACCCATGGGCCAGTGAATAACAGGTATCAGTAACAAGCTGCCAGAAGCAGGGAAAATAATCAATGGGTCTTTGAATTTCACTTCAGTTCTGTACTCAGGTCCACTGGCTAATTTGCACAGCCTATGAGAAAAAAAGCCTACCTTTCCAAGGAGTGAAGGAAGTTAGAGATGCTGTTCCGCAGGCTCACGTCAGCCACATGGAGAGCCCCACAGACGACTCCCAACAAGGTGTCAGGTCGCTCTGCCTGAAAGGAAGAAACACAGGGCAGATTAAGAGCATGGTCACTTGGCACCATGGCCCCTCAATTTAAATCGGGCTCAAATTCGCTGTGAAGATACAGCTAGCATGGAGAATCTCCATCCTTACTGCCAAAGTGATTTTTGAGACAAAAACACATTTACTTTAAAATCTGAACAGAGGCCTCATCTGAAGAGAAATGAAAAACAACTCTCCCTAAGGTTTCCACTGAACCAATCAAAGAGCAGCTCAAAAACAAGCCTTTGTCTGAAATTAACTCAAAAAGGTATAGATATTTGGCTACTGATAACCTCAAAGAAAAATAGTATATAAACAAAATTTGGACTTTTAGATAACTTAATTAAATCTAAGGATTTTTAACAAAATCTTGGGTAATTTAGAATAGCCCAGCAATTCAGGAACGAGGGGTAACTGCTGATTTATACGAGGCCCTGCTCATCAGCATCCGTTAGACCGATGTAAGAGTTGGTAACTACGCCAGATTTAACACCAAATGAGGAAGAGAAAGGATCTCAACCCCTCTGTGCTTCTCTGCAAACTACTATTACATATAAAATGACTGTGTAACACAGGCACAAGAACTCTTACAGTGCTAAATTACAGTGACTCCTAGATTTTTTTCCAAGTAGATCAAGAACCATTTACATTAGAATCAGATAAATTTTATCTAGTGAGATAGACCAATCACACCACAAGACTATAAAAACCCTAACCCAGGAGCTGTTTGTGCAAACGGAGCAATACATACCTGTACTTTTTCTGCTATCAGTCTGTCCAGCCAGCCAGTGTCAATTCTATTCAACTGAAAGCTTTCAGTCTCCAATAATTTGATCAGGTATTCAACCGTAGTTCGAAAGTCACCTCGAATAGACAGTTCCTTCAAAGCCACCACCATGTTTCTGGGAGAAGAACAAAAGCAGATCTGTTTCAGCAACAAAAGTTTTAGTGTTTTTCAATCATTTTAAAGAATTGTTTCATTCCTTTGGAGTCTTTGGAGGGAAGGGAGAGGAACAGGCAGTTCCAAGAAGAAATAAGGGTGCAAGTATAAGTTGCTCATTCACATGCATTCCAGATGGGATAATTTACAGTAAGTCAGTACGCTTATGAATTCTGACTGATATTACCATGAGTGCATCAGCAAATCACATGCATTTCATTACATGGAGTACAGGACAACTTATATGCAGCCCTCAGCTTTCACTTACTAGGTTTCCATCATTCCATCCATTTGCTGATCGCTAACTAGAATTACAGCATAATTCTCCTCTCCTTACACCTTATTTATTTATTAAGATATAATTTACATATAATAAAATATACTTAGGTATACTGTCCAAAGAATTTTCACACATGCTTATATGTTAATTTAAAGGTT
Source organism: Carollia perspicillata (assembly GCA_004027735.1). Classification (NCBI taxonomy): domain Eukaryota; kingdom Metazoa; phylum Chordata; class Mammalia; order Chiroptera; family Phyllostomidae; genus Carollia; species Carollia perspicillata. Next base: position 50,965 of record PVKM010002865.1, read on the forward strand.
TCCATACAATGAGGCAACTGGCCAGTTAGTCGGGTATCAGCCTGACACTTCATGTGAGAATGTTTCTTTTAGCTGCATTTTATTTATTTATTTATTTATTTTTATTTTATTTTCATTGTTATTCAAGTGCAGTTTTCTGTCTTTTACTCCCGTCCCAGTACACCCCGCCAGTGCTCTCTACCTCCCTCCCATTTCCACCCCCCTTAGTTTTTGTCCATGTGTCCTTAATACTTGTTCCTGTTATCCCTTCCCTTTTCCCCCTGAAATTCCCTCCCCTCTCCCCTCCGAGCTGCATTTTAGATGCCTGGGAAATGACTGCTCATTCCTTTTATTAGTCCTCAATTAAGTGTCAAATAACCCAATCTTAACAGAATTTCAAATACTATGGTTTTTTGTGGGGGGGGGAAGGGGGTTGGGGGTATATTTCTGTCCAGTGTCTATCCTTCACAGAACAGGTCCTTACTTCAACAATTACTTATTATGCACCTCACAGAGTCAAGACACATACTAGACTCGTAAGGGAGAGAGAATGTAGGCACAAATGCCAGTAGAGAGAAATAAGCAAAGTGCTAGAGAGGTTCTAAGAAGGGGGAAAATCCACTTGTCTGATTTCATGAAGAATGTGGAATCTGATGTGGGATAAAAGTATAGCTGGGAATATGACTGTGATAGAAACAGGATACTAGGTGGCCCAAGCATTCTCTCACCCTAGAACACTCTTCACTTTCCCACCTCTACCTTCCTCTCTATGCCCTCTCTTGGCCTGGCTTATTTTCATATGCTTTTTAGAAATCTGTTTAGATGCCACTCCTTCCTGGGAAGTCTTCCTGGACCCTCTCTAGACTGAATTAGCTGACTCGCCATATGTTCCTGTAACTTCCTTACATAATCCCACTATCACAGATAGCAAGTTTACATTGTGCTTAATTGTTTATTTGCCTCTCTTCCTCTGGATTCTAAAATTCCATGAAGGCAGAGACCCTATTTTTGTCCTTCTTTTATTGCCATAAACAGTAGATATTCAGCAAATATTTTTTTGACTAGAGTGAATGAATAAATGGATGGAATATCAAGAACAAAGCGAAAGAAGGAAGAAAATATGGGTTGTGTTCAGGGAAGTATTGAAGCAGAGGGTATGAGGACAGGAACTAGAGGCAAATCCATTCATTTAACAAACATTTACTGAACACTTACTGTGTTCAGGGAATACAGCAGCAACAAAGCGAACATGGTCCTGTTCTCATGGTTGGGGCTATTCTAGAGAACAAGAATATGAGGAATGCTATGAATAAGAAAAAAATATGTAAGTAAGAATAAAAATATGAGTACAAAGAATGTTATAAGGAAAAGAAGAAACTCTAAGCTGAGGAATGAACCTCTGACATGAAGCCAAGAAGCAACTTTACTGTAAAGATCATATTTTTAATATTCTAAAAGTTAACCTAGTTAGCTTCACAGCTAGTTAGCAAAAATGAACAGAGCAGGTCAGGAAGTAAAGAACAAGGGTTCTGGACTAGGTCATAGGACATGCCCTGTAGCAAATACTCAGTGGTCGGCCTAAGCAGAACTGTAAACCAAAACCCCAATCAACAGACGCTACTTGGAGAACATAAATGACTGAGGCAGACTGGATGGGGTCTGTGTGCACTAGAGATCATGTTTCTTTCAAATGAAGCAGCCACACAAAGCTTTATTAACTCTGCCAAGTGCAATATAAAACCAATGTTATTATCATCCCATTTTTAAAGAGAAGGCAGAAATTCATATATTTATTTTAATCTCCCAATTTCTAAATACTGAGAATTTTCAAAACACAAACACTTTGTAAGCCAATCAAACACATCTGTGACTGTGACTAGTTGGAAGGCCACCAGTTTGTAAACTCTAGCATAAACTTTCTTCACTGTGACTTTTTAAAAGGGCAACTTTATACCAGACAGTTTTTCTGGTAGCATTGCTTTAAACTGGAAAAGCTACATACAGAGACTTCCCTACTTCCAAAAACACTGCTAAGACCCAACACTATTAATAAATACTTATTGATTACTACTCTATGTGTACAGTCCAGAAGTCAAAGGAATGTAAATACTTGATATAAGGAAATAGACAATTAAAAAACAGAATTAGTTCAATTTTGGGTATATGTTCTAAAATATCTAAATGGTCAAAATTACCTCCAGGAGCCATACTTTTTTGGCTAGCAAAATTGCTATTTAGTATTTAATATTTATGTTTAATATAATATTAACAAATGACACTTATGATATACCAGTTATATTTGGATAAGCTATGTGTGTATTTTATAGTATACTGAGGTCTCTCATATAAGCAATGGGGACAGTTTCTTTATGTCCTTTATATGTGACAAGCAGTTTAATTTTATTACTTTGAATGACTATAGGACATTTACAGCTATACTTTTATTTTGATGACTAATAACAGGTTTTCTCTATGATTTATAGGATATCAAACTTTTGGTCAAGAATGTACCTCCCTCCAGCATAAGAAAATGATATCTTTAAAGCAATCAATTGTGTAAGTTTATCAAAAATATTTTATGGGAAGTTCCAAAGATAGCAGATGAGTACATGGAAGCTGATTCGACTTGCTTCTGCCTGACCTGGATTTTCAGCTGATCTTCCAACAACCAACTTGGAGAATCAATAGGGTTTTAGCAGATATGAAGTTCTAAAGCCAAGGAGTACAGAAGATGCTTTGTACCACCCTGTCAGGGAGTTTTATAAACAGAAGGGGAAATACCCTGTCCGTGGCCTTAGTTCCATAGGGATCACCAACCCTAATAAGGGGTAACCTGGGGGGATCCACTGAGTCCGTGCAACCCAGGCTACACACACAGTGAACAGTGCTCCCACAGCTGAGGTGCCAACCTGGAGAGCTCCAGATAGGGGCTCAGACTACTAAAGTAACCAGGTTGTCATACCCGAGTTTGTCACAGGCACCTGCAGGCTACAGCCACCCACAACTTTGAGAGACATCTTGCTCCTTGGGGAGGTTGTATGTGAGGAGATTCAGACACTGACTCAGCACTGTGGTGCGGGTACAGCACAGAGACTTTTAAAAGGCACTGAAAGGTGTCCAGGCAAAGACCTGGGCAGAGCTGCAAAGCCAGCAGGGACCAGATTGAAAATGCAGCAGTGGAGCTCCCTCCCCTCTTAACTCTAGGGCTGTAAGGATTCTTGCAGCAATACAGAGAGAAGGGGAGGTTGTTGGCTCTCTGATGGCAGGTTGTGATGAGGTTCCACCACACCTGTGAAAATCAGAGATTGCAATTCAACATAAAGTGGTTCTATGTTTTGTGTGTCAGGCTGAAGAGATCACAATACAAGTTCAGACTAAGAGAGGAACCTAGAAAAATGGGAAAATTGTGGGGTTTTTTGACCCATTCTGAACTTTCATCAGCCATGCCAAATCATGTTGGATCTCCAGGTCCTTTCCCACTGAATCCAACTGGGCTGGGAGATCAGAAATTTGCACAGTGAAGGGTTTGCCGGACCCTGCCCAGCTCAGCTTGCAAGCAAGCCAGGTGCTGTGTAGAACAGAGTTCTGGACAGTGCCTCCTGAAAAGCTCTAGGCTGGGAGTTAGACAGGCAAGAGTTGAGAACATGGGATTCTTTACAGCCAGGCAAATGCCCTAGCAGAGCACAATCCTCTTGGAAGGGAAAGGTGTGCCCATCCACCTCCTACAGGAGGGTTGCAGACACCACCTCCAACTGGGAAAATCTGCAGAACAGTCCTGCTGGGTCCAAGATTCCCATGCTAGTATGTTTCCACAGAAGAAAGAAAGAGAAAATCCGAAGGGGGCCATTCTGAACTTTTTTCAGCTGCACCAAATTATGCTGGATCTTCAGGTCCTATCCCACTGAAACCAGCTGGGCAGAGAGTTTAGAAATTTGCATAACAAGGCATTTTCTAGGCCCTGCCAAGCTGAGTTTGCACGCAAACCAGAGGCTGCCTGGAACAGAGTTCTGGACTGTGACTCCTGCGAAGGCTGTGGGAAGGAAATTAGGCAAGAGTTAAGCATCTGGGATACTTGGAAGCCAGGAAAACCACCCCACACAACACAATCCTCTGGGAAGGGAAAGGTGTGCCCATCGCCCTCCTGCAGGGTTGCAGGCAACACCTCCAAAGGGGAGAATCTGCAGAATAGTCCTGCCAGGTATAAGATTCCCCTGCTGGGTGCATTTCCACAGGGGGAGAGAAAGAGAAACTTCAAACAGGGACTCTCAAAATATGAGAATTTTAGAGGATATCACCTGGGAGCAGGATAGACAGCTTCACCTCCTACTGAGTCTTAGACTGAGAAAGTTTAGTCCCCACCTACAGTCTGGTCTTGCTCCAACCCGAATGGGAGGTTCTTTTGATCTATCTCCTGAAGTCCAGAGCTGCTGAGCCCAGTCCCGCAAAAGGGGAAGTTTAATGTACCCATCCTGAACCAAAAGTGAGCCCCCTCAGGAAGCAAGAGCCCAGACTGGCGAGGGGTTGGCTCTGCTTAGGGACTACTCTCCCCTTACTGAGTGCCCTACAGGCTGCAATTCCTACAGACTTCTAACCCTATTTCAACAGACCTGGTCTCAGCTTACAGACTTTCATCAAAAGGCTCTGGAGAAAACCCAGGCAATCACAGGGAAGGGCAGAGAGGCTGAAAGAGGGAGGCCGACCCCGGGAGCTTTGGCTCTTATACAGAACTGCCATCAGCTCCAAGTAGAAAAGAGGTGACTCTTTTACACACTAGCCCCAAACACCAAAGGGGCAGCCAACTCTTTAGAAACTATTTTCTACTGGGAATAATCTGGGACAGACTAAGACATGTGGCACACGGACAGGGGAAAACATCCACCATCTTCCCTGAAGTCTGAACAGCTCCTCCCAAGGGAGATCCAGAAGTCCCATCCTCCAGATTGTGCCAGATGTCCTATTGGAAACAAATGGGCCAGTGACCAGGCTAAGACTAATAGCAGGACCGCAGATATAGGCAGGTGGAGGCAGTACCTGGTGGTGCTTTCATTCCTTAGTTGACCCACCACCCCTGGGCCTTGTACTGATAAAAAGCCAGCAGTGCAGAGAAGCAAAAGCCCAGTCTGAAGGAGATGGCCACAGGCTATGAATCACTTGTCGCTTCAAAAAGTCTGCCTAGAGCTAGATGTCCATTGCACCTGACATGGGCTGACACCAGTTTCAGACAACACCAGAGTTGTATCCAGAAGCAGAACCCAGCAGACAAACACTAAACTCCACTGAGAGGAACTCCACTTCGTTCTTTCTCATGTTTGCATTATTTTTTCTCTTACATAGCCTTTTAACATTTTTTATTTTTCTTCAATTTTATTCCTATTTTTTCATTATTTTTCAATTTCAGATCTCATAATTTACTCTTCCCTTTTCTTACTCTATTTTGCCTTCTTCCTTCCCTTTCTTATTTTTCATTTTGAATTTTATTTTTCTCTTTCTTTGGCTTTTTATGGCAATTCCTTGTTTTTATTCCTTATTCTTATTATTTTTCTTTATTCTCTAACAATCATTTTTCTTTCCTTTAGTCATCATATATTCTCTTTTCCTTTCTTATAATATTCTCTTTCCACCATTATTAATCTTTGCTCATTTGTCACCAATACTGCTGATGTTGGGGGGTGGTATTTTTGTTTGTGTGGGTTTCGTCTTCCATGTTGTTTTGCTTTGTTCTGTTAGCACCTGCACAACAGCATATAAGACATAGTGGGGGTGGAGATTCTCAGTCAGCCAGCCAGAGGGGAGAACCCACCAATGAATGGGCCAGTAACAATCAAAACTCAAATACAACAGGAGAGCCCATATAAACTGTATAAAGGGCATCTCTAGAGCATCCAGCTCAAGAGATCAAGGAGACTATGTCCCTGAGTCCCACAGGACTCCTGCCACATAAGGCCCTCCCACAAAGACAATGGGTCAAATCTAATCAAGATCAATCTAATACATAGAAACAAACAAAAGAGTCAGCTAAAATGGGGAGACAAAGAAACAACCCCTAATTGAATGTAAGGGTAGAATCCCCAGAAAAAGAGCTAAATGAAATTGAGGCAAGCAATTTATCGGACAGAGTTCAAAGTAATGGTTATAAGGATGCTCAAGGAACTTAGAACTACAAGAAACTTTATGAGAACTAAAAGAAACTTAGTGGGAACTGTGTCAGCATGAAAAAGGACATAGACACTGTGAATAAGAATCAGGTGGAAATGAAGAATACGATATCTGAAATGAAGAAGATGCTAGAAGGAATTAAATGCAGGCCAGATGAAGCAAAGGATCAAATCAGTGAGTTGGAAGGCAAGGTAGAAAAAACACCCAGTCAGAGCAACAAAATGAAAAAAGACTTAAAAAGAACAGGGATAGTTTAAGGAAGCTTTGGGGCAACATGATATGCAACCATATTTGCATCATAGGGATACCAGAAGGAGAAGAAAAGGAGCAAGAGATAGAAAACCTGTTTGAAAAATAACAACAGAAAACTTCCCTAACTCGGTAAAGGAAAAAGCCATGCAAGTTCAGTAAGTACAGAGAGTCCCAACCAAGATGAATCCAAAAAGGCCCACTCCAAGACACATCACAATTAAAATGGAAAAATCTAAAGACAAAGAGAGAATCTTAAAGGAAGCAATGGAGAAACAGCCAGTAACATACAAGGGAACTCCAATAAGACTATCAGCTGATTTATCAACAGAAATACTACAAGCCAAAAGGGACTGGCACAATGTATTCCAAGTAATGAAAAGCAAGGACCTGCAACCAAGAACATTCTATCCAGCAAGACTCTCATTTAAAATGGAAAGTGAAATAAAGAGCTTCACAGTTAAATTTTTTTAAAAAGGCAAAAGAGCTTCACAGTTAAATTTTTTTAAAAAGGCAAAAGGATCTCTATCAAATCAGCATTACAAGAGATGCTAAAGGAACTGCTTTAAGAAGAAGAAAAAAAATAGAGAGGAACACTAGTACAAAGGGAAAAATGGCAATGAATAAGTACCTATCAATAATAACCTTAAGCCTTGGCTGGTGTGGCTCAGTTGACTGAGCCGCAGACTGTAAACCAAAGGATCATGGGCTCAATTCCCAGTCAGGGCACGTGAGGGGCAGCCACACATTGATGTTTCTCTCCCTCTCCTTCTCCTTCCCTTCCTCTTTCTCTAAAATTAAATAAATAAATAAATCTTTAAAAAATAACAATAATAACCTTAAATATAAATGGGTTAAATGCTCAATCAAAAGACATAAGGTAGCTGAATGGATAAGAAAACATGACCCGCATGTATGCGGTGTACAAGAGACACACCTGAAAGCCCTGGCTAGTATAGCTCAGTGGATTGAGCACAGGCTGCGAACCAAAGGGTCGCCAGTTCGATTCCCGGTCAGGGCACATGCCTGGGTTGCAGGCCAGGTCCCCAGTGGGGGCCACATGAGAGGCAACCACACACTGATATTTCTCTCTCTTTCTCCTTTGCTTTCCCTCTCTCTAAAAATAAATAAATAAAATCTTGGAAAAAAAAGAGAGACACCTGAGAACAAAAGATTTACACAGGCTGTAAGTGAAGGGATGGAAAATTTTTCATGCAAATGGACATGATTTAAAAACCTGGGGTAGCAATAATTATATTAGACAAAACAAACTTCAAAACAAGGGCCATAACAAGAGACAAAGAAAGTCACTACATAATACTTAAGGGAGTAGTACAATAAGAGGATATAACCCTTGTAAACATGTATGCAACCAATATAGGAGCAACTAAATATATAAACAAAATCTTGGAGGACTTTAAAAAAGAGATCAGCAGCAATACAGTCATTGTTGGGGATATTAACACCCCTGTCAACAATTCACTGTTGACAATGAATACATCTTCTAGACAAAAAAATCAACACAGATAAAGTGGCCTTAAACAATACTCTGGATCAAATGGACTTAATTGATGTTAATAGAATGTTGCTTTGCAAAGAAGCAAAATAAACACTCTTCTCAAATACGCATGGATCATTTTCAAAGCTAGACCACATGGTAGGACACCAAACAAGCCTTAAAAATTTCAAGAAAATTGAAATCATATCAAGCATCTTCTTGAATCACAATGGCTTAAGACTTGAAACCAAACTCAAGGAAAAAGCTCAGAAACATTCAAATATATGGAGGCTGAATAACATGCTATTAAATAAATAATGAATGGGTTAACAATGAGATCAAGGAAGAAATCAAAAAGTACTGGGAAACAAATGAAAATGAACATACCACAACTCAAAACCTATGGGACACAGCAAAAGCAATTCTGAGGGGGAAGCTCATAGAATTATAGGCCTACCTAAAGAAGATAGAAAAATCTCAAATAAACAACCTAGCCCTCCAACTAAAAGAACCAGAGGACAAAGAACAAATACCCAGTGTGAATAGAATAAAGAAAATAATCAAGACCAGAGCAGAATTAAATGACATAGACTAAAAAATCAATTCAAAAAATCAATGAATAAAGGAGCTGGTTCTTTGAAAAGATAAACAAAACTGACAAGACTTTAACCAGACTAATCAAGAAAATAAGAGAGAAGACCCAAATAAATAAAATCAGAAATGAAAGAGAAGTAACAACTGATACGACAGAAATACAAAGGATTGTAAGAAATTACTATGAACAATATATGCCAAGGAATTGGACAACCTGGGCAAAATAGATAAATTTCTAGAAAAATACATTCTCCTAAAACTGAATCAGGAAGAAGAAAACCTGAATAGACCAATAACAGCTATCAAAATTGAAGCAATAATCAAAAAATACCCGGCACACAAAAGCCTTGGACCAAATGGCTTCACAGGTAAACTTTACCACACATTACAAGATGAACTAACACCTATCCTTCTCAAACTATTCCAACTGGTTCAAGAAGAGGGAAAACTACCAAACTCTTTTTATGAGGACACTATTATTCTAATTCCAAAACCAGATAAAGACACTACAAAGAAATAAAATTACAGGCCAATATCTCTGATGAACATAGATGATAAAATCCTCAACAAAATATTAGCAAACTGGATCCAGCAATACATTAAAAAGGTCATACACGATGATCAAGTGGGATTTATTCCAAGGATGCAAGGATGGTACAATATTCGCAAATCAATAAATGTGATATATCACATAAACGAAAAACGAAATGAAAGACAAAACTCACATGATCCTATCAGTAGATGCAGAAAAAACATTTGATAAAATAGCACCTATTTATAATAAAAAAGTCAGGAAAATGGGAACAGAGGGGGCATACCTAAACATAATAAACACCACATACAAAAAATCTATTGCCAACATCATACTGACTGGGCAAGAACTAAAAGCTTTTCCCTTAAGATCAGTAACAAGACAAGGGTGTCTGCTTTCACCTCTCTTATTCCACATAGTACTGGAAGTCCTAGTCACAACAATCAGACAAGAAGAAGAAATAAAAGGCATCTAAATTGGAAAGGAGGAAGTAAAACTGTCATTATTCACAGACAATATGATAGGGTACAGAGAAAACCCTATAGGCTGCATGAAAAAACTACTCGACCTAATAAGTGAATTCAGCAAAGTGGCAGGATACAAGTTAATGGCATTTTTGTACAACAATGAACAATCAGAAAGAGAAACTAAAAAAACTCCCATTTACTATAGCAACAAGAAAAATAAAGTACCTTGGAATAAATTTAACCAAGGAGGTAAAAGACCGTCCTCAGAATACTATAAAACAATGAAGAAAGAAATTGAGGAAGATACAAATAAATGGAAGCATATACAGTGTTCATGGACTGGAAGAATTAACATCATTAAAATGTCCATACTACCCAAAGCAATCTATAGATTAAATGCAATTCCTATTAAAATATCAAGTGCATATTTCACAAATCTAGAACAAATAAAATAAAAATTTATATAGAAACAAAAAAGACCCTAAATAGCCTCAGCAATCTTGAAAAAGAAGAACAAAGTTGGAGGGATCACTCCATTAAATTATACTACAAGTACACTCAATATTAAACTATACTATTATATACTTAATTTTAAACTATACTACAAGGTCACTGTAATCAAAACAGCCTGGTACTGGCATAAGAACAGACAGATAGATCAAGGGAACAGAATAGAGAGCTCAGAAATAAATCCACGTCTTTTTTTAAAATAATATATTTTACTGATTATGCCACTACAGTTGTCCCATTTCCCCCCTTCATTCCCCTCCACCCTGCACACCCCCTCCCACCCACACTCCCCCTCTTTAGTTCATGTCCATGTGTCATAAGTTCTTTAGCTTCTACATTTCCCACACTACTCTTGCTCTCCCCTTGTCTATTTTCTCCCCACCATCTATGCTACTTATTCTCTCTACCTTCTCCCCCTCTCTCCTCCTCCCACTCCCCTGTTGCTAACCTTCCATGTGATCTCTATTTCTGTGGCTCCGCTCCTGTTTAGGTGTCCACTTAGTCTGCTTTTGTTTTTGGTGTGGATGTTAATAACTGTGAGTTTGCTGCCCTTTCACTGTTCATATTTTTTTATCTTCTTTTTCTTAGATAAGTCCCTTTAACATTTCATATAGTAAGGGCTTGGTGATGATGAACTCCTTGAACTTCACCTTATCTGAGAAGCACTTTATCTGCCCTTCCATTC
>PVKM010002866.1:0-55796 GCA_004027735.1 Carollia perspicillata
CTTGCTTGTTTGTTTTGTTGATTAGGTTCCACTTATAGGCGAGATCATATGGTATTTGTCCCTCACTGCCTGGCTTCTTTCACTTAGCATCATGCTCTCTAGATCCTGTTGCAAAGGGTAGGAGCTCCTTCTTTCTTTCTGCTGTATAGTATTCCATTGTGTAAATGTACCATAGTGTTTTGATCCAATCATTTGCTGATGGGCACTTAGGCTGTTTCCAGTACTTGGCTATTGTAAATTGTGCTGCTTTGAACATTGGGGTGCATATGTTCTTTTGGATTGCTGTTTCAGGGTTCTTAGGGTATAATTCCAGCAGTGGAATTGCTGGGTCACAAAGCAGTTCCATTTTCAGTTTTCTGAGGAAATTCCATACTGTTTTCCACAGTGACTGCACCAGTCTGCAATCCCACCAACAGTGTCCTAGGGTTCCCTTTTCTCCGCATCCTCTCCAACATTTGTTGTTTGTTGATTTGTTTATATGGCCATTCTGACTGGTGTGACGTGGTATCTCATTGTGGTTTTAATTTGCACCTCTCTGATGGCTAGTGATGCTGAGCATCTTTTCATATGTCTATGGACATCTGTATGTCATTCTTGTAGAAGTGTCTATTCAGGTCCTTTGTCCATTTTTTAATTGGATTGTTTGTTTTCCTGGCATTGAGTTGAATGTGTTTTTTAAAACTCACTCTATTCCTTTCTTGAACAACTCTCATTATAAAAAAGAAACAAGAGAAAAGACTGTTGTCTTTCCTCTGCAGGATACATAAAACAAGTATTTGTTCATTCATCCAACTACCATTTACTGAGCACCTACTACATGTAGACACCACACTAGGTACTAGGGAAACATATGCTTCGAAGCCCTCTGCATTTAATTTCTACAGTTAAATCATCTTCTGGGGCCTGATATCCTGATCCTTCGAGAGCAAAGTCATGCCCTGTGATGCATCAGCCCTGGCCAGAGGAGGAAGGCTTGCATGCCATGATCACCACTGGATCCACCAAAGTCTTTAGACAACTATGTGTTTGCTAAGCAGGAAGGCTGTAAGTGTCCAAGATCCTCTCAGCCTTAAAGAAAATTCTATAGTCTCAAAATTGCCATTGATGATCCAGATCCAAAGCATTGTGACCGGAAAGGCAGTAAGTTGCATGTCTCTCTCCATCTGGCTAAAGCAGTCCTGGTCTTTAACAGCCAGCTGCTTTTCTGATTCTTGTGGGAATTGAAAAGCAGTCCACCTGAAAATTCCTCCAATAGCTGATACTGTTTAGAACCTTGCAGGAGCAAGGATCAGGGCTGGGCCACAATTTTATCGTCCCTTTGATGTAGGCCATCTACGAGTCTATTATCCAACCTGGGCTAATTGGCGATACTCCAGGTCAGCACATTTCAGAGTTGGAGGGCACCTTAGAAGTCATTTCATGCACACTGCCCTTACAGCCCTCTGTTTCAACTCTGGAGATAAAGAAAGGGTTTAGTCTACAGATTATTCCATTTGGACTCCACTGTGAGCCATGAAATAATGGACCTCGTGTGTAGAATGTTTACAACTCTCCAGAAGGCATATTTCTTTTCTTAAGTACAACATACAACGTGGTAGCATAAAAATAACTGGCAAATGTTTATTTCTTCTAAATGCTCACTTGGTTTCTAGAAATATAAAATGTGTGTCCCCTGAAGTTTGAATTAATACACAGAGGGCTGAGACTGGTGCTGTGTAGGTAACCTAAGGACCTCTGTAGACCTATCATAGCATATTTACCTCAAGCTTTAAATTGGTCATAAACCTCAGCTTTTACTTTTTATCATGCTTCTTATGAGGACAGCTGTATCTGCCAAATATGCAATGTGAGACATTCTCGCTGTTGGAGCTAAAGGCAGCAGCGGGGTATCTCATACCACTTATTTGAAAACCACTCTACTCTAATTCTCTACCTTCCACTCTCAGAACAGTGTTGCCTTCTGTGTTAATCATGTATTTTTATTCTACACTGTTGATGCTTTCACATCTTCTGGACTTGATGAGTCTGGAGGGATTGCTTCTCCTAGAGCTAGCTAATTCCTAGAGGTAGCTGACAACTTACATGAGAGCATGTCTTTCATATGCAAGCTGCCAATCCATAGCCCACACTGTCAACCACCTCCTTTGTGGAGCTCTAGCACTCCAGGCCACTATCCACTTGCCTTATCACCCCAGATCAGGCATCAGACAACTAGGGACAGCTCCTATAGTCTACACCTCACTAAGTTTATTCAAATTAGCCTATCCTAAATCTGCTTATTAGTATGTCTTGCCCATTTCTTCCCTTAGAAATAACAATAAAAGCTCTTACCCACAGTTTCCTCCTTTCCCTCTGTGTCCTCATCAACCTGGTGCTTCCCCATGTGCCCACCCCCAACTCCATGGCATGCCTTGGCCTCTCCTCTTGGGATCTGTGAACAACAAACTGTCTTTTCAATGGCAATCACCCTCTGATCTGCCATACTCGTCATACCTGAATAAAAGAACCTACATTTAAAAGTTTTAGTGCCCAGGAAAGGGTGGGGATGGGGGACAGTAAACCAAGACATTGTGTCACCAAGGGAAAATGGTTCCTCCAATTGTGAGGTGGTGTTCAAATCCTTTCTTTTGAAGGGATGAGGACTGGGAACAAATGAGGGACAAAGGGGCACGTTCAAGGGCAAATGTTTAACAACTGCTTGTTTACAAAATGAAAATGCCCTGATTACTAGTGTTTGGGGATTCTATCATGTAAATAGTCCCACTGTGGCTGATTTCAAACTAACACTAGAACAGATGCACACAATCAATTCTTACAAGCTTTATGTTTTAGCTCTGGGACAACAATGGAGCAGGAACTCCTTAGTATTTGCTGGGGTCCTGAGGAATTTCTAAAATGTGGCCCTGAAGACCCAAGAGTAAAAAATCTCCTTGATACTCCCATGGGACAGACTTTCAGAAGAGGTAGGAACCTCTCTTTTCCTCAGAGAACTATGTAAAATCCATGAAAAGGATGTGCCTGCCAAGGTATTTCAAAAGCCAGTGTCCCTTAAGGCAAACTGCAGCTCAGGGCACAGGGTGTGGGAGAGAGAACCTACACTCTGGTGTCACAAAGGTCTGTTGTGTGACCTTGGGCAAGTTACAGTTTCCTCATCTGTAAAATGAGAATAACAACACCAACATTGCTGGGTTGTAGTAAAGGCTAAGAAAAATGCTTGCTTAGGGTTTAGCACAATGCCCAACACAGACAGAGGTTCTTAATTTGGTCCAGGGAGCCATGGATTTTTTCATCAATTTGTAACTGAAATTTAGAGGTATCAGCAGTATCCGTGAGTACTGCTTACCAATAAAAATTATTGGTTTCTTACCAATAAAAATTACATATATGTTCCTATCATATTATAGCTGATATGCTGAAATATTACTTATATTACCACTGTTTCAAATTATGATGGTTGTTAAGTTCACCAGTAATTCTTATCATTTAATGTATCAATAAAGAAGCATATCTATTATAATATCACAATTTTCAAAACATTTTGATAATGTATTTCAATGTATGTGGCTTCCATTGTAATCCCATATATTATAGTTTATGCATTGAGAAACATTATTCTGAGAAGTGATCCATAAATTTAACCAGATTGCCAAAGGGTTCCATGGTTCCAATAAATATTAAGAAGTCTTGGATTAACACTATAAATGAAAGCTAGATGATTGTGATTATGGTTATGATAATGATGATGACGATGATGATTCTCAGAGCCACTGGAACAGTAACAGCCTTGCTTAGGTGAGCCCCAGTGGAACAGCTACCTCCAACCCAGAACATCCTGGCTCCATGTAACCACAAGCTGTCAGAACATCAAGAAAGCCACTGAATAGGAGGGCCATGTTCACTTGTCTGGTCTTCTCTCTTACTCCTTGGAAGTCCCAGCCATCACTCATCTGGCTCCAGACAAGGCTCTGTAGTCCACAATGGCACCTGGTGTGAATCCCAGCTCCATGCCTACTGACTGGGTGTCTCCCACCTTATTTTTTTTAATCCTCACTCGAGGACATTTTTTCATTGCTTTTAGAGAGAGAAAAAGGTGGAGGGAAGGAGAGAGGAAGGGGAAGAGAGGAAGGGGGAGAGAGGAAGAAGGAGAGGGAGACAGGGAGAGGGGAAGGGGAAGAGGGAGAGGGGGAGAGGGAGAGAGGGAGAGGGAAACGAAGATGGAGATAGGAAGACAAAGTGGGGAGGGGAGAGACTGATTGCCTCCTGTATATTACATGCCCCAACCAGGGATCAAACCCACAACCTGGGTATGTGCCCTTACTGGGAACTGAACCCACAACCTTTTTGGTGTACAGGACCATGTTCCAACCAACAGAGTCATACAGGCCAGGGCTCCCACATTACTTTTATGTTTTGACTCCTGAAAGAGCTTGCCACAGCTGCTCCTGGAGTCTGGAAAACATGGTTCTTGGATGTTCTCAACAAGTACCAATGGCTAATACTCTCCTATGATCTATGGTTCAGGAAATCTAGGCATGGCACCTTCAGTCCTATAAGATGTCATGAGAGGCAGACCAAATGCCCTTGAGGCCAGACTGTGCACCCTTGAGCTTGGAAAAATGTTTGAAAAATAAGTAATTTTATTGACTGAGTTCAAGCATTGTAGAGGAAATAAAGCTTAATTTGTAGAGAAGAACTGTGGGTAAGTTACTTGGGCAGTTCATACCATGTCATCTAACTAAGGTATTTTAGAAGCTCCCTAGACAATCACTGAGCTGTCTCTTGTCCTTCCAGCTGGGAACAAGTGGGCATCCAAAATTAACATAGCAGAAATTCTACTGCAGGAGCTGCCCTGGCCTACTCCAGGCACTTGAAAAATATATTTGTTGAATGAAGCAGCTCTTTTATTCCAGTCCACAAACTTTGTGTTAAGTACTATTATTTTTCCCATTTTAGAGATAACAACACTAAAGTAAAGCTATTTCCCCAAGGTAACACAGGTAGTAGGTGGTAAAAGCAGGATTTTAACCCAATTCAGTGTAGCTCTAAAGTCTATATTTTTACCCACTATTCTAAATAGATATATCCTCAAAGAATTACAAAGAATGAAAAACTCACTGCACTATCAGATACATTTAAAGCAGTCTTTGGGGTAGTGGTGACTGTTGATCCTGCATAAGTCTCTGGCTAGGGTCAATACATCTGGCTTGGGTATTGAACTTGAACAGATGAAAGTGCTGGTTGATTTGACAGTTGGGAACCAATGAATGCTTTATCAGCTGAGTTACTAGGACAAGGGCATCAGCTGCATGGAGACAACCCTTCCTGGTCCCTTGCCATTCTTTCTCTTAGAGGGATGTGGCAGGAAGAATCATTTTAGATGAACTCTATGCTGCTTTGCAGTGAATACTCAAGAGTCTTACCCCTAGGCAATCCCATGCTTTCTGCTTCTAGTGTCAGCACAAAGCTCCAACCTCCTTTCTCCCATGCCATTTTCAAACAAACCAGGAGCATTCATTACAATGTTCAACCTTTGAGTTTCCCAGTCTAAAATTCTGATCAATTCACTATTGTTTCCAGATCAGATATAAATACTACTTGGAACTCTTCTGCAATTTCACGCAGCACTTTTGAGCCCACAGAATGCCTTGTAATTATTTCCATAAGCTCTTCCGAACTGTGACATCTACTTTACCTGACATAATCATGCACTAGTACCAGTGCATGCTAGTAAATGTTTAACAGCTGACTCTCTATGGCAGCAGTCCCCAACCTTTAGGTACCAGGGACCATTTTCATGGAAGACAATTTTTCCATGGACCAGGGTAGACTGGGGGATGGTTTTGGGATGATTCAAGCACATTACATTCAAGCTCACCTCCTGCTGTGCATCCTGGTTCCTAACAGGCACAGACCAGTATTGGGGTATTGGTCCATGGCCCAGGGGGTGTGGGGAACCCTGCTCTATGTGGGGGAAATGCTGACTTGTAGTACTTCCTGATTTCTGTGGCATAAATACTCATACTTTCACTGATTTCAAACCAACTTGATGTGCCTGAACACAGAGTTGGTAAGACAGGTGCACAATTGGCCTTTGAGAACCAGTACAAACTGGCTCCAGCACACCACAGCCCAGAACCCAGCACCTAAGTATGTTATGAAAAAGCTCATGTCTTAATAGTTCTAGGAATACCAAAACTCACTAGAAGTCCATGATGAATAACAAGTGATTAAGTGTATTTGAGACCCAGCTGAGCAGCAAGAATTTGGGAGCTGATAGCATTGTGTCTCTTTCTGTTCAAAGCTAACTGCTGGGGCAGCAAATGCAGAGATCTGGCACAAAAAAAAAAAAAAAAAAAAAACCCGGCCATTCATGCCAGTCATTAAAACTGTACATAGAGGAGACAAAGCTCATTTTACTACATATTTTCAAGCAGTCTGTACCTGAACAAGCATTATCTCATGGTTTATTCCTTAAAATAAGTGTGAGGCTGGTCAGTCATATACCTCTAGCTTCTTCAAAGCCTCTGAGAAGAACATCATCTTGGAGTTTGCATTTTGGGGCCTTGGCTTTGGTTTATTTCCCTTTGATCATGTTTATTATTATTTACTTCATTCTATGTTACATGTTTTTCTGTCAACTCTTTCAGTTGTTTAACTATATCAATAAATAAATCTATATAAAGTAAATGAGTGAATGAAATTCAAATACTTGGTAAACTGCAAAAACGGTTATTGTTATGACTAACAATAATCCACCCACCACATATCCCTGCTCTCAGAAGTCAATCTCAATGGCATTCACCTCCACTCAAACTCTTAAGAGGGTCCCAGATAAGCAAAGAATGCTAACTGTCTTCATCTTGATGGTAATGAGAATAGCAACTACTGATTGTCTACTATCTGTCAGATATTTGAAATATGTTTGTTACAGGGAAAACACTAATGATATAAAGAAATCACAGCCTCTTTCCCTCAGACTTACTTGAGTGAGAGGAAAAGAATAGAGGTGGAAAAAAATAGGAAGAGGAAAGAAAGTAAACACCCATATAAGTGGGATACTGGAAACAGTCTGGAAAAGTTTGGGAGAACTAAGGGCAAGGAGACAAAGAAACTTCCAAGATACTTCTGTGTGTTTAAGAGATGGAGAGGCAGGTGTGTGCGTGTGTGTGTGTGTGTGTGTGTGTGTGTGTGTGTGTGTGTGTTGCACTATTGCTATAAGTTGTAAATTATATCCTCTTTAACATTTTAAGAAACATTCTGAGAAACAAGAATTGTATTTAATCAGTTCTGGTTGCTAGATATTTTTTTATTGTGACAGTGTGTCAAGACTGGACCACATGGAGCTCTAGTTATATTGGGTATAAAATATATTATCTCTGTAATTTAAAATAGTTCTTCAAGATAGGCATTTTATTCCCATTTTATGGATGATGAAAGAGATGCTCACGCAGAATAAGCAACTATTCCACCACCATATAATCTGATAAGTGAATGTGCCAAGATGTATTTGGTCTCTTACTAGGAAAATAATAACTATGCTGAAAACAATAACAGTAGTAATATTCTATTTTCAAAAGATTTTTAAAAAACAAAAACAAATCAGTTATTGGGTAAACATCTGTGTACAAGTGATGAGTTCATATCCATGCTTCATAAGAGTTTAGGTGGATGGCTGGTATAACTGCTCCAGGGGATCAAGTTCTCAGAGGTTTCTCCTGGGCTGGAGTATAAAAGAGGTCAACATTGGCACCTGCATATTCATTCCTCCACTGGGACATGTGCCAACCCCAAGAAGTAAGCTGTGACAGAGACTTTTTGTAATATCCCAATATCTATCCCCATCTTTTTCCCATTTAGACGGGCATGTGGTTTCCCAAAATAAAAGTGACCCCTTGCACTTTGCAGGAGAGTGACTGTGAATAAAGTTCTGGTGCATGCACTCTCAGCAAAAGTTGTGTGTCCAAAGCTTAGGAGATTTGTTTTGCAGGGAATGGGCATGCTATTGACTTCCCCCTTTGTTTTCCTTTTGTCTGGAATATAAACAATGTGGTCAGTCATCTTGGACCACCAGAACAAGGGCAACACCCTAGGAATGGCAGAGCACCAAGATGGACAGATCCTGGGTCTCTGAATAGTACATTAGGGAGAGATAAACTTCTACCTTGACCAAACCACTATTAGAGTAGGTATTAGTCAGAGCAACCAAACCTCCCTTTTAATCTGATAACCCACAACTCTATTCTTAGATATATACCAAAAGAAAAAAGTGCAAAAGCATATTAAAAGACCAGTTTCATTCATAACAGCCAAAGGCTAGAACTAACCTAATCATCCATCAATGTGAAAACAAATCAATCAATGTGGTATATTCATAGGTATATTTATATTTTCATGGAATACTATACAGCAATTAAACATAAAGCACTGATCCACACAACAACATGGATGAATCTCTCAGACATAATGTTAAAAAATACATTTTCTGTGATTCCGGCAAAACTAATACGTAATGACAGAGGTCAGAATAGTTACCTCTGGGTGGGACATATTGACTGGCAGGGGACATGAGAGGATCTCTTGTGGGTACTGACAATATTCTATGTCTTGATCTGGGTAGTTGTTATGTATATATGCTATGAGATATATATATAGAGAGAAAGAGTTGAAGTTATCTATTTGCCTACGTAATATTTTTAAATCTGTCTTTGAAAATCCCCTTTCTTCCATGTGATTTTCTTCTAAACAAAATGAAACAAAATCCATGTTGAGGAAAACATGCACACACACACGCACACATGTACACACCCCTCAGAACAGACAGAACAAATACTGTGGAAAACATACTCTACTCACAAATAATTGCACCATCAGAAACACAAAGGAGAAATTAATTTGTGGCTACATGTTGACAGAAAAAAAATAAGATTACTTCTAAACCCAGAGAATATAATATCTCTCTCTGGAAACAAAGTTTCCATGGATGCACTCAGTCAAGAGAGGAAGAAAAAAAGTCATGTCAGAAGTGGAAAAGTTTGTCTTTCCCTTCTCAAATGTCAATATCCACTGATCACTAAATGACTCCCATGTTTTATAAAGTAAATGTCACAGAAAGTTACCAACACCACCTTATTCATTAAGTACACTTGAAGAGCTTTCTGGGGGAGAATTTTCTTTTAAATTGAATAGGAGGTTTGCGTTACAGTGAGAGGGTTATACCCTATGCCAGCCTGGAGGTCATTCCTCACAGTGAATGGGTGTTGGATGAGATGCTTTCATCCCCAGGTTGCACTAAAACTAGTGAAAATGTGAAGTTTAACCTTTAAGCCAAATTACTCCCAATGCATTCATTGATATCCAACTGGCATCCACGATCCCACAGGAGTCTATGGCAACCATGTGCTAAGGAGGTCATGGGTACATCTTCCTAGACCATCCATTTTGCTCCACAGTAGAATATACATATTATAAAGAGCAAAATCACACATACTATAAACGTAAAATCATCTATCATTTTTATTGAACTTATTGGGGTGATGTTGGTTAATACAAATACGTATGTTTCAGGTGTACAATTCTCTAATACATCATCTGTATATTGTATTGTGTTTACCACCACAAGTCAAGTCTCCTTCCACCACTATGCCCCTCTCTATCCCCTCCTAAGTCCCCCACCCCTTTCCCTCTGGTAATTACCATACTGTTGTCTGTCGATGAGTTTTTTTTTCTGAATCCTTCAATTTTTTTTACCCAGCCCCCTATCACCTTCACTCTGATGGCTGTCAGTATGTTTACTGTATCGATGAGTCTGTTTCTATTTTGCTTATTAGTTCATTTTGTTCATTAGATTCCACATATGAGTGAAATTATATGGTACTTGTCTTTCTCTGACTGCCTTATTTCACTCAGCATATTATTTCTCCAGGTCCATCCATGCTATTGCAAAAGGTAAGATTTCCTCCTTTTTATGGTCAAGTAGTATTCCATTGTGTAAATGCACCACAGCTTTTTTTATTCACGTATCTACTGATGGGCACCTGAGCTGCTTCCAAGTCTTGGCTATTATAAGTAACGCTGCAATGAACACAGGGGTGCATATATTCTTTTGAATTAGTGTTTTGGGTTTCTTCAGATACATACCCAGCAGTGGAATCACTGGGTCATAAGACAGTTCCATTTTTAATTTTTTGAAGTATCTCCAGTCTGCTTTCCACAGTGGTTGCACTAGTCTACATTCTCACCAACAGTGCACGAGGTTCCCTTTTCTCCACATCCTTGCCAACACTTGCTGTTTGTTGATTTATTAATGACAGTCATTCTGACAGGTGTGAGGTGCTATCTCATTCTGGCTTTAATTTGCATTTCTCTGATGATTAGTGACATTGACCATGTTTTCACATGTCTATTGGCCATCTGTAT
Organism: Carollia perspicillata; assembly: GCA_004027735.1. Lineage (NCBI taxonomy): Eukaryota > Metazoa > Chordata > Mammalia > Chiroptera > Phyllostomidae > Carollia > Carollia perspicillata. The sequence goes on from PVKM010002866.1 coordinate 10,417, forward strand.
GTACTCTTTGGAGAAGTGTCTATTCAGGTGCTTTGCCCATTTTTTAATTGGTTTGTTGTTTTGGGTTTTTTATTTTTTGGTGTTGAGTTTTATAAGTTCTTTATAAATTTTGGATATTAACCCCTTATCAGATGTATTGGCAAATATGTCCTCCCATTCAGCATGTTGTCTTTTCATTGTGTTGAAGGTTTCCTTGGCTGTGCAAAAACCTTTTAGTTTGATGTAGTCCTATTTCTTTATTTTTTTCTTTTGCTTTCCTTGCCTAGGAGATATATCAGAAAAAATACCGCTGCAAGAAATGTCTTAGATTTTACTGCCTATGTTTTCTTCTAGGAGTTTTATGGTTTCTAGTCTAACATTGAAGTCTTTAATACATTTTGAGTTTCTTCCTGTGTATTGTACAGGAAGGTGGTCTAGTTTCCTTTTTTTTTTTTTTGCATGTATCTCTCCAATTTCCCAACACCACTTATTGAATAGCCAATCTCTACCCCATTGTATGTTTTCCCTCCTTTGTCAAATATTAATTGACCATAAAGGAATGGCTTCATTTCTGGTCTCATTCTGTTCCATTGATCTTATGTCTTTTTTCATGCCAGTACCATGCTCTTTTGATATCAGGTGGCGTGTTTCTTCCCAACTTTGTCCTTCTTTCTTAAGATTGCTGTTTCTATTTGGGGTCTTTTGTGCTTCATATACAATTTTGGGATATTTATTCTAGTTCTGTGAAATAAACCATTGGTATCCTGATAGGAATCGTGTTGAATCCGTAGATTGCTTTGGTCATGTAGCATTTTTAAGCTAAGATAATTTTGTACTTGAACCCCAAACCATGAAGGTATTCATTCTCTTTTCTCTATCATCAGGAGCACTTCAGTGTAAAAAAATTGAGAAGTGCTATATAAAGCTGCACAGTCTAATATAGTATTTAAGTTTAAATTTAAATTAATTAAAATTTTAAATAAATTTTTAAATAAAAGGTGAATTATATAAAATAAAATTTAAATAAAAGATGAATTAAAAAGATGATTCTTCAGTTATGCTAATCTCATGTTAAGTGTTCAGTAGCCATAAGTGGCTAGTGGCTATCACACTGGACAGTGCAGATATGGAGCATTTTCATCATCACAAAAAGTCCTATTGGATAGCACTCGTGTAGATTGCCAAAATCTAGTTATCCTATAGATATAGTTTCAAGGTCCTCCCCTCCTATCTTGAGAAGAAGAAAGGAAGGTCTGAGCTATGAGGCAGACTGTTATAGAAACTGACCTCAATTCTATGGTCACATTAATTGAGAGTCTACCAGTACTAGGTACTAGAAGGGGAATCAGAGAAAGAGACACAGACCTTGGCTTCAAGAAATATACTCATTAATTACTCTAATACAAGAACATAGTATCAGACACTTTGTCAATACTACATTCAGAATACTGCTGTCCATCCAAACCATAGAACCTAAAATAGCTTCAGTTCCAAAATCAAGGACATCCATTTAATAAGCAGGTAGAAAATAAATAACATTACCAACTGGTATAGAACTCATCTTGGCCAGGTTAGGGTTGAGGGCTCTGTATTTGGTTAGGAAAGTCCCTTGGAAGCTACTGGAAATGAACTATGAGATTCAGTGCAAAGGGATCAAGAGCAAGGTTATTGAAGATCTGAGAAAATGCTTTTCATGACACAATAGATGGGTGCTTGTTCTCAAGAAAAGGAGGGCATGGAGAGCTAGAAGAGGTAGCAAAGAGAAGGGAAAAAAGAATATGACAAGAGAACATGGTAATAGGGTTAAAAGAGCAAAGCAGTCAAGGCAAAGTGCTTTTCCAATGTGTTCCCCAATCTCTAGATAGCAAATGCATACCCACCAGCATAGATGGTGGCCTTGGTCTAAGATAGATATAGCACATCTTCCTGGAACTTCTGCTTTATTTCACTGTATGAGGTAGGGTGGTCCAAGGAAATTTTAGAAACAAGGATACTAGAAATTCAATTTGAGGTTGTTTGCCACAGTAGCTTGTTTGCCAAAAAAAAAAAAAAGGTCACAATAATTTCCTTTCCTGTAACCACACACCTTTGCAAAGTGATTTTGCACCTCCTCCCACCAAAAGGTGACTCTATTTCTCCTTACTTGAATCTAGGCTTGTTTTATGATTTGTTTTAGCCAACAGAATGCAGAAGAAACTGCAGTGTGCCAATTCCATATGGAGGACTCAAGAGCCCTGTTCACATTCTTATTTTTTATTCACTTATTATGGAGTAAATTGGAATGTTCTGGAAGATGTGCTACCTAATGGGTTTCCCTGTTTGTATTCAGTCCTGCCCTATCACACTATGTTCTCAGCACAGCAACACAAGCCAGAACGGGTACCTTCTTTGCTAAAAGCCCTCCAACAACTCTCCATCTCATTCAGAGTAAAAGGCAGAGGATTACAATCACACACAGGTCCTGCTTTATCTGCAGGTATCCCCACCTTATGACTTCTCTGAATTCATTTCCCACTGCTTCATGCCTCACCTATTCTGTCTAGCTGCACAATAGTAAGGTTTCCTTACTATTCCTTGAACATGGCATGCATGCACTCCTGTCTCAGGACCTTTGCCTCAGTCCTCAGGACTTAGTATTTCCTCTGCTTGGAAGTTTCTTCCCCTAGATAGCCACATGAATAATTCCCACCAGGGTTTTACCCTCAGCAATCCTTAGCCTCCATCTTTACTTTCTCATGGCATTTTCACCACCCAATAGACACATTTTGTATCACTCTCCTCACAGTGCAGTCTCTTTACTAGACTGTAAGTTCTCTCAGGGCAGAGATTTGTATTTATTTTTGCTTACTGCTGTATCCTCAACACTTAGAACAATGCCAGGAACATAGGAGCAGCTCAAAAACTATCTATTGGCTGAGTGAATGAATGAATGAAACTTAGCTACTGTAGCAGGCCATCAGTGCCCCATGTATATCCTTCAGACTTTTTAGGTAAGTTCCAGTAGATATCCAACTGCCTATATCTCTGAGCCTGAGAGCCAGTTTTCCTGAACTGCGGAAGGGCTCTCTGCCCACGCACAAAGTGGGCTGAAAAGACCAGAGAATTAACGCTCTCAGGAGCAGCTCCCAACCAATGATTCTTGGGAGACTGGAGTATAAATACTTCAGCTCCCTTGCCCCTTGGATGGGATAATTCTGCAGAACTAAGCATGATAATTCCCCTTTATTGGCTTCTTTCCTTCTCTTCATCATATCTTCATGACCTACTAATGTTCCTGAATGCTACCAAATAAACTACCTATACTTGGATCATTGTCTCAGGGACTGTTTCTGAGGGAACCAAATCCAAGACAGCTGAGAGATCTAGCTGATTACATATTGAGCAAACATTTTCTGAGCCCCAGCTGTGCAACAGACCCATGCATTGAGCCCAACACAAGATGTCTAATTCCTGCTTTCAGCCTAATGAATGGGGCAGAGGTAGACATATAAAGGCTGATTAATTATAAACTACATGACCATCATCACCATTTACCACTTTCCAGGAAGAACAGTGAAAAAAGGATTAAAAAGCCCATTACGACTTTCTTCAACAGCTGTCCCTGAGCCCCAATGACACATCCCCAGCCCATCTCTAAAATTAAATAAACAACAAAAAATTAAATAAACAAAGGATACTCTGCTTCTTCTTTAAGTTTCTGATAAAATGCACAATATTTTTCATATGGCCTAATCCAAGTAACACAAGCATCCTGAAGCTATCAGAGCTCTAAAAATTGTAGCCCTTCCCTGCCAGTCCCATCCCCCTTTTATTCCCTTTCTTGGTCCCACTCTCGCCCATTCCCATTCCTACCCCTCCAGAGTCATTCCCTCTGTCAGATAAATCAGAGCTCTGAATTCTCTTGTGATGTTGTAATAAGCCAGCAGTGGGCATGACATGTAGCAGGGGAGGGCATAGGAGCCCCTAAATCAGAAATAATGAGATTTCTCTCTCAAAGGCAGCATGAAATGAGAGGCAAAGAGCAAGGCAGCTGGAGATAGGAAAGGGAAGAGGGGGGTCAGGAAAGGAAATGAGGTAGCTGGGGGCAGCTTTAACCCAGTTTGCACTAACATGCTTTTAGAGATGTGTGTGTTAAGGAGTGTGTACATCCCTCTGTAAGCACAGACATGTGTGACATGCTTAGCTGTTAAATTACAGATAACTGGCAGGGGAAGCAGAAGATGCTTATGGGAAAATGCTCTTGTCCAATGATCAGAGGCTGTTGGGCATCTCTCATTAATCAGGTTTTACAAATAGGCTAGGGAGATTCTTGGGAAGTAGTACCAAGATGTAAACTTGGCCTAAAGGACAAAACAGAAAATGAGAAACAGAAGAACCAGATGGATATACAAACAGACACATAGAAAAGTCAGAGTCAAGCTCTCAAGGATCATGTGGTTACCAAGCTCTTATTTCCTTTGCAGCAACTGCAGGTCACTCTCTGGAGGAACTGGGGATGGGACTTGCTTTCTTTCTTGGCTTGTTATTTGAGTGACATTAATTCTCCATGTGGTTGGATACCAGTGGAATGCTAGTACAGTGAGTCTTGACTTCTTTTTAAATTGATGTGTATAGCCAAACTTCAGAAGTTAGAGGAAAATAAAATGTATCTCTGCATATTTATAATAATGGGGATTTATGAGTGGTTGAGTCACATTGATTCATCCTTCTATTCTCCCTCTCCATTCTTCTCTCCCCTTCTCCCAATCCCTGAATTTTCTGTATTCTAGAAATTATGGCTCATTCCAGGGCATGAAGGGGAAGAATGCAAGAAGATACATACACCACTCCTCATTCTCAGGCACAGGGAGGTTTTTTAGTTCCCCCAGTCTAGGATGATGCCATTTGAAAGGCTCTGCATGTATGAGTCTGGCTGAGGGCTAATGGTTGGAGCAAGATTGACATGTCATAGTAGATGCTGTGGTTTGCCACCCAGAAACCCCATTATAGATTGAGGTACTCCTTCCCTCAGCTTTGGGAAGTGTTGGCTGCTGAGGGATCACAGATGTTTCCTGCTCTGGGAATTACCCTCTGTGGAAGGAAGCTGCCTCACTCAAGGTTTAGTCCCCTACTAGGGGCAACCTACATCAAAAGACTGGTTAGATGCAGGATTCAAAGGTCCAACTGCCTCACCTCAATTTAGAACAACTCTAAAGGGCCAACTCACCTCCAGAGTTGAGGTGTTACTTCATGGCAGTTCAACTCTTCCCCTGCCCATCCCCTTGCTTCTCTTGCCCCTATATTGATCCCATATGCACCTCCTGTAAGCTTACTGTACACAAATCACCATCTCAGAGTCTCTCTAATAAACCCAACTCAAGGTAACTTTTAGGAGGAAGCACATTTCCCTGAAGCCATTAACCAACTAGATTTTTCATTGATCTTAAGGCTTAAACGTAACACATCAGAGTTCAGTAAAACCTAGCTTTCTCAGGACACAGAGATCTGCTTGAGATAAATCACCTAGTGGTTGATTTCAGGGAATAAAATGAAAGAACAGAGAAAACTTTCAGTTCTACATGAGGCTAGAAAGTCCACCATTTTCCTTAGATTTCAATTCACTTCAATCTCCAGTGGCAAAGCTAGCCTTAACCACCAAATGTGGTACCTAAAGTACTATCCAAATGAAATATAATGCAAGAGTGCACATCATGTAGGTCATTTTATTTTTCCCATTAGCCATATTTTAAAAAGTAAAAAGAAAAATAAGTAATTAGGTGAAATTAATTTGAATAATGTGTTTCATTTAACCCAATATGTCTAAAGTATTATCATTTCAACATGTAATCAATGTAAAAAATTAATAAGCTATTTTACATTGTCTGTTTTTCTATTAAGTCTTTGAAGTTCCATGTGGTTTCTCACACCTAAAGGACATCTCAATTTGGGTGGTAAATTTTCATCAGAAATACTTGATCTGTATTTAGATTTCATAAAATAGTTCAAAAAGTATGTTCACAATACCAAAATTGTTCCAAGGATACTAAAACTTTTCCAATAACTAAATCAAACATTGTTTTCTTAATTTGAATTAATTAAACTTAAATAAAATATAAAATTCAGCTCCTCAATCACACTACCCACAATTCAAGTATTCAATAGCCACCAGTGGCCAGTGGCTGCCATATTGGACAGCACAGCCTTAGAGTTCTTGACAAATGAATATTTTGGATCACTAATAAACTGGTTAGTTTGTTGAGGAAAAAAAAGACTATCAGGTTACTCTTCCAATAGGAAGAAGTGTCCTTCCTTTCAGTTAGCTTGCTTGTTTATATATGTTAAAGAGAAAGTTCCCAGTACAAATGGGACTCTGTTCAAGAAAATTACATTTATTTCTATATAAGCCTTTTAAAAAGAATTCAATCCACCACCACTTATTCTTTGCCACCACTTAGTAAGTTGGGTTCTCATTTTTATTCTGGTGTATGTCAAAATTTTACTGGTACACTCATGTTTCCTGGTTTGGCTTGACAGTCTTGATATTCTGTGGTAAATAAATCGTATGTTTACACTCAAACTTCTCTCTCTGTATATCATTGGAAAACTTGAATCTTCCTTACACAAATGTACTTAATGCATGGTCTCTGTCCCTTTGAAATCTTTGAAAAATAGTCTATAACCTTTCCTCCTGCTATAGCTATTGTCTGGAACTTGAGTTCCATTTGCTAAAAGAAAGTATGTCTTTGATATCACACAATAAGGGACTCACTGTTGAAAAACTGCTCTCTATGTAGTGGCTACATCATTCCACTGGATCCAAAAAATCCAGACTGGTTCTGACTGGGTTCTACAAAGTACCCTATCCTGGGTCTAACATGGTCTAGTCACTGGACCCAATGCCTCTGGACACAGGATTTGCAGGGAACATTTCCTGTGCTCACAATAAAATGGCACTTGGTGATCACCACTGACCTTTGACCTTTCAAGGTATGTTGAAAGCTGTCATCTTTTGCAGAAAATGTCTTTCATGTATTGAGAATCAAATGGTGGGGGTAGAGGGATCCAGCTGGAAGGAACATTAGGAACCAACTTATCTCTCATTGTGGACCTCAATAGTGGGAGCCTAAGAAGGTGGATTAAGTGAATTTTTCACTTTTAAGAGGACACTACAGACCTGCGTTTTCATCATCCTAAACATCCCAAATGTGTGTCTGTTTCTGTTCACTCCCACTCTTGCTCTTCATTTCTCTCTCTCCCTTCCACTTTCTCTTTACTTCTTGCCCCTGATCTCCCTTCAGGTCAGAGACGATCCCAAGTTAGAGAATCCTTGGTGCTTTCCCCGATCACATTTCATATACCAACTAAATGCCTTGATCTTAACACAAGTGGGCATGGTGTCAAGAGAGACTCCCTGTGAAAATCAACCCTATCAGATTGCTAACCCAAACCATAATGAGATACAAGAATCTCTGAACAAACTTACAACCACTTCTCCATCACTTTATAAGGCAGGGTTCATCAGATGACATTTCTCTGTCCAATCATTCAGTGTTCTCTGGACTAAGACTTCTCCCCAGAGGTTAAGTGCTTAATTTAGGCATTAAACTGCCATCAGTCCCTTCTCTGAGCCCCACGCACACATCCCTATCTCTGAGGGTCCATGCACACGATTCTCCTTGGTCACATAGGCTTTATTTCCTACTGGCTTATACATGCACTGGAAGAGGCATCCCTTAGCAATGTATTTTCATGTATTTTGACCCTGACTCTGCTAATTTCCTAACTATAGACATATATTTTCTGTTTTGTTATTGTAACATAGTGAGATTTCACTTAGACCTAAAGAAAAAAGCCCAAAATGTGGTTTGTACTTTTTCATTGTAGCATAACCTTCATCTCCCCATGGTTTTAATTATAGCAGTTAAATAATGGAAGTAACACTGCAAACAATAGAAGACACTTGTTAGAAGGGAATTAACAAATGATGCTATAACAGCTACTACATTCACAGGTTAGAAACCAATCCATATCAATTGAACTGTTGTTTAAAAATAGCTTGGTATAAATTATGATTGGATAACCTGTTTTTTGCAATCTAAATGTTGCTCTTTTCCACACCAGTGCCTTGTGCAAAGCTGGGAGAGCAGGAGAAGGAGAAATCTAAACCACAAACTCTGAAACGTGGAGGTTCAAAGATCTAACCTAGTCAGCAGGCCTCATCATAGCTGTGGTTGGTTATGGTCTCAGCACTCAAGCAATCTTTAATGTAGAGAGATGAATTAGAAATATACAAACCAAAGTAAATACGTATAGAGCCAAACAAGAAGAAAGGCATGGAACAAAAGGCTCAACTGAACCAAAAGCTGGCTTTTTGAAAAGCCAAATGAAAAGATAAACCTCTGGCAAGAATAATCAAGAAAAAAAAAAGAAAGAATGCAAAAATAAATAACATTGGATTATAAAAGGATACAGCACCTCAAAGTTTCCCCCCTTAAATATTGGTTCCAGCTACCATCCTTGGGTATCAATTTTCTGAATTGTAAAAACCAGTTACATTCATTCATTCAGTATTTATTGATGTACCAGAGATACCCAGTGATTTAAGAATCACAGCCCATTTGAAGCCTACCTTGTCTGCCAACTGACACAAAACAAAGTAAATCAATATATCACATGCTAGATAGCAGAAGTACCATGAAGAAAAGTAAAGCAGGTCAGGAAGCATAAAGTGATGAAAAGGTAATTTTATATAAGTGAGGGCAGAAAAGGAGCATTTTTAGTTAGGTGACTTCGAGCAGAGCCCAGAAGGAAATGAAAAAGCAAGCCATGAGAGCATGTGAGAAAGGGAATTCCAGCCAGAGGGAACAGTGAGTGCAAATGTTCTGAGGCATATTAAGGAAGCCAGGTGGCTAGAGTGCAGTGAAGGGTTTGGGAGATCTGAGCAGACAGAATGACGAAATAAGGGCTAGTAATACTTATCATGCTTATATCACAGGTTTTCGACAACAATCACAGAAGACTGTATGTGTAGAAAGGCAAATACAAAGGGTTAAATTCTGCTGTGAAATGGAAAAAAAAAGAGCAGGGGAGATCAGTTTTATTTGAGCCTGTCTCTATTATACTGGGGCTTCTAAGCAATAACTTTACCAAAGAAACAAAAATTTGGACGAAAAGGGTCAACCAGTCTCACCTTTTTGTAACATGCAGGTGTTTGACAGTTTGAGATTGTGAAATGGGCGGTGCATGGGACCAGCATATTCTGGTTTGGAGAGTCAAGAAGGGGAACACTGGAGTCAGACTGCCTGGTTTTTAGATGTATGTCCTTAGTAACAGCCATGAAGTTCCAGCACTGTTCAGGTTCACCAGCCCTTCCAAGATCTGCCATGTAAGCCTGTTTTCCCTTCTCTCCAGTGAGGGTAAGGAACCAAAATCAGCTGGTTTCCATCTTTTTTTAACTGCAGAGCTCATTCTTTTTTTTAAAGATTTTATTTATTTTTTAGAGAGGGGAAGGGAGGAAGAAAAAGAGTGAGAGAGATATCCACGTGAGTCTGCCTCCCATGTGTCTCCTACTGGGGACCCAGCCCACAACCCAGGCATGTGCCCTGACTATGAATCAAACTGGTGACCCTTGGATTCACAGGCCAACACTCAACCACTGAGCCACAACAGCCAGAGCCAGAGCGCATTCTTAAAACAAAATATTTCGTGTAATTCCAATACTGTCTATGAGCCAGATAGAAGGGGTGTTGCTCTGATTGAAGGCAGAGAGCCCAAAACCCCACCCAAGCTCCTCCATCCCCTCAGTGAAGATCTCTGAGCTCATCAAGTGCGGTGGGGCAGAATCAAAAAAAAAAAAAAAACACTGGCCAGATATATGTTCTGTGAGGCCCTTCCAGACCTAAAATCCCATAAACATCTTCACTTATAGAAGATGGGGGAAAAATGAAACAAGATTTCTGGCTCAATAGCCCTTCTTGAATGACCCAGAATTTCCTCTTTTGGATATATATCCAACAGAAATACTAACATATGTTCTACAAAAGTCACGTACAAGAATGCTCATAGAAGAGGTATTAGTAATAGCCCTAAACCAGAAAACACCCAAATGCCTATAGACAACAGACTGGATATATAGATGTACTGTGGCCTATTTACATGATGGAATGCGATTTAGCAATGTGAGTGAATAAGCTACTCCTATACACCACAGCAGGGTTGAATCTCACAAACATATGTTGAGTAAAAGAGGCCAGATACAAAGAGGCCCACAGTGTAAAATTCCATTTATATAAAGTAGGAAAACAAGCAAAAATTAATCTGTGGTGTTAGATTTCAGAATAGTGGTTATCCAGGGGATGGGATGGTGGTGGATAGAAACAACAAAGGCTTCCGGGGTGCTGGTAATGTTTATGGCTCTCTCATGAGCTAGTAATAATTCATCAAGGTGTACTGTTACTTTTGGTACACTTTTCTACATGTATGTTATCTTTTGATTTTAAAATGTATTGGAAAAGAATCTTTGGTGAGGTCAAACTCTGATGGTAAGTAGACTTGTGTGTGATCATTGCTTTTGGTGCCACAGCCAGGATGTCACTCTCACCTAATTCCTTCAATCAGTGCACTGAGAGTGAACAAAGTAGCAAACCCCACTCTGACAGACACTTTCTTTCAGGTCCTGTGTATTGCTGAACCTGCCAAATGCTCACACCTCAAGCTGCAAGAGAAAGGTTTATGGTATTTCACAAACTGTGATTCGTGGTGAAGGACTTTGTATCTGGAATATCATAGTGAGCTTATTCCTTATCCTTTGTTGTTGTGGTTGTTTCGTTTATTGATGTATTCATTGGCTGCTTCCTGTATTGTGCTGGCCAAAAGTTCATTCTGTTTTAAAATAAAAAGAAATGACACATTTTTCATTTTCACCAATACCTTTATATAAGAATGTATTCACTGTTTTGTTCCACTATCTTCTGCCTTTTTTAAGGCAACTTCATAATTCCATCTTCCCAAAACTTTTCATCTTTTTGAGCAAAGAATTGTTCCAGGTACCTTTTGCAGTCTTCCAGGGAGTTGAATTTTTTCCCATTAAGAGAATTTTGTAAAGACCCAAATAAATGGAAATCCAAAGGTGCAATGCCTGGTGAATATGGCAGATGATTCAGAACTTCCCAGCCAAGCTGTTACAGTTTTTCCTGGTGACCAAAGAAACGCAGTCTTGCATCATCCTGATGGAAGATTATGTATTTTCTGTTGACTACTTCTGGACACTTTTTATTGGGTGCTGCTTTCAGTTGGTCTAATTGGGAGCAGTACTTGTTGGAACTAATCATTTGGTTTTCCAGAAGGGGCTCATTATAGAGGACTCCCTTCCAATCCCACCTTACACACATCACCTTCATTGGATGAAGACCGGCTGTTAGTGTGGTTGGTGATGGTTCATTTCACTTGCCCCACCATCTCTCCTGTTCCACATAAAGTATTCACTTTCATTGCCCATCACAATTTGTTTTAAAAATGGAACATTTTCATTATGTTTCAATAGAGAATTGCATTTGGAAATATGGTCAAGAAGGTTTTTTTCAGTTAACTTATGTGGAACCCAAACATCAAAGCGATCAAAATAACCAAGCTAGTGCAAATGATTTTCAACACTTGATGGGATATTTTAAATATGTCAACTATCTCCCATGTGGCATGATGTTGACTGTTCTAAATTAATGTCTCAATTTGATCACTATCAACTTCAACTAGTCTACCCAACCATGGATCATCGTCCAGCAAGCAATCTCCAGCACAAAACCCTGCAAACCACTTTTGACATGTTCGATCAGTCACAGCACCTTCTCTATACACTTCACAAATCTTTTCTTGCATTTCAGTTGTGTTTTTACCTTTCTTGAAATAATAAAGCATAATATGCCAAAAATGTTACTTATTTTCTTCCACATTCAATAGTAAAATGGCTATATAAAAATTCACCAGTTTTTAAAAAAATACATTTTATTGATTATGCCTGTCCCATTCCCCCCCTTCATTCCCCTCCACCCTGCATGCCCCCTCCCACCCACACTCCCCCCTTTAGTTCATGTCCATGTGTCATAAGTTCTTTAGCTTCTACATTTCCCACACTACTCTTGCCCTCTCCCTGTCTATTTTCTCCCCACCATCTATGCTACTTATTCTCTGTATTTCCCCCCCTCCTCATCCCACTCCCCTGTTGCTAACCGTCCATGTGATTTCCATTTTTGTGGCTCTGCTCCTGAATTAGGTGACTGCTTAGTCTGCTTTTGTTTTCATTGTACATGTTAATAACTGTGAGTTTGCTGTCCTTTCACTGTTCATATTTTTTATCTTCTTTTTCTTAGATAAGTCCCTTTAACATTTCATACAATAAGGGCTTGGCGATGATGAACTCCTTGAACTTGACCTTATCTGAGAAGCACTTTATCTGCCCTTCCATTCTAAATGAAAGCTTTGCTGGATAGAGCAAGCTTGGATGTAGGTCCTTGCTTTTCATGACTTGGAATACTTCTTTCCAGCCCCTTCTTGCCTGTAAGGTCTCATTTGAGAAATCAGCTGACAGTCTGATGGGAACTCCTTTGTAGGTGACTGTCCCCTTATCTCTTGCTGCTTCTACAACTCTCTCCTTTATTTTAATCTTGGCTAATGTAATTATGATGTGCCTTGGTATGTTCCTCCTTGGGTCCACCTTCTTTGGGACTCTCTGAGCTTCCTGGACTTCCTGGAAGTCTATTTCCTTTGCCAGATTGGGGAAGTTCTCCTTTATAATTTGTTCAAATAAGTTTTCCCCTTGTTGCTCTTCCTCTTCCCCTTCTGGTACCCCTATAATTCAGATGTTGGAACATTTAAAGATGTCCTGGAGGTTCCTAAGCCTCTCCTCATTTTTTTGAATTCTTGTTTCTTCATTCTTTTCTGTTAGGTTGTTTCTTTCTTCCTTCTGGTCCACTCCATTGATTTGAGTCCCAGTTTTCTTCCCATCACTACTGGTTCTCCGTGCATTTTCCTTCATTTCACTTAGCATAGCCTTCATTTTTCCATCTAATTTGCAACCAAAATCAACCAATTCTGTGAGCATCCTGATCATCAGTGTTTTGAACTGTGCATGTGATAGGTTGGCTACCTCTCGGTTGCTTAAAAGTATTGGCTCTGGGGCTTTGAGCTGTTCTTTTGTTTGAGTCATTTTTGGTCAGGTGTTGCCTGTTACATATGGGTGGCAGAGTCTCAGGTGTTTACCAGAGCGGGGCTACCTAGTCGCCGGGTTGTGACGCTATCAGTCTGGTTGAATGGTTGTTGGACTTCCGTAGTTCAATTTTCTGTGTTCTGGTTGTGTTATTTTTTGTAAATCTTTGTTGTCCTTAATCTTGGTTGTGGGAGGAGGCACAGTATTTCCACCTATGCCTCTGTCTTGGCCAGAAGTCCCAAGAATTCACCAGGTTGGTAAGTTTTTTATAATGCATGCTGATATGACAGTTGTCACAATACAATCTAACAAAATCGTCTGTATTAAAGTTAAATGCAACTAAGCATAGAGCCGTCTTGAGGGAAAAAACAGAACAAACTTTTTGGCCAACCCAATATGTGTCCTGACCAGGGATTGAACCTACAACCTTGGCATATCTGGACAATATACTAACTAATAAGGCCAGGATTCCTTATCTTTTTTTAATACTAGCAAATAGAACTATCAGAAAAACCAGCAGTGGATGTTGTAGGTGGGAAGAGTATAAGAATTCCGTATCGTGTCTAGAAATCACATGGTTTTATTTCCTTTTTCTATTACAGTAGATAAATGAGCCCATTTTCATATGTTCATGATATACGCAGAAACAGTATATTCCCAAATGCCTAGGGTGGGAGTGGGTATGATAAGAGATAAAAGTCAATATGATCATTTATATTAATGTGTTCAAAACCACAAATTTGTTCTTTCCCATGAAGAGTCTCTAAGCATATTTCACCTGCTTTTAATTGGCTAAATTTTTAAAAGCCAATTAATTAAGTTCAAACTTTGGCTGCTATCAATTATATAATCCTAGTTTCACCTACATTCAACAGATCTGATCATCTGATCTTTCAGAAATATTTGTGTTTAAGAAAAAAATCTTTGTGTGGCTTTTGTTTGTTTGTCTACTTTTTTGCTTTTTCTGTTAAAATCTACGCTATCCAATTATTGGGTTAAAAGTCAATTAACTAATTAGTTAAGAAATGGTAATAGATTTAATTTTTAAAAAACTATATCTAGGGGAATAACTTTAAGTGAGAAAATTCAGGTTCTAAAAACCTGTCCAGTTATAACTGGCAATATTATCATTTGGAGGAATGGAAGGATGGTAAACTAAAACCCAATTTTAATCACTATGAAAGTCGATGTCACCCTTTTATGACTTCCATCCTCAAGAAAAAGTCCTAAAGTAGTACAAACCCAATAAGCCCAATTCTTAGAACAATGAAGCCTTACTAAGTTAATTTGTTTAGTTTGATATGAAATCGAGGGATGAGATGGTATGTTGCATACTGAAAGGAAAGAGCAAGAGTTTGGGGAGACTAGATGCATGCCCCTGAAGTAAGTAAAAGTATATTTCCGTATCTTCTTTTCAAATTTAAAGGAAAGTAAAGGCAACATCAATAGGACCATCTTGTTTAATAGAAGCATTAAGGTAATGTAGGGGACAAGAGAAATTAGGAAACAAATGGTAGAGTACAAAGAGCACTGGACTAGGAGTGTGGATGGAGACTCAAGACCATTCCCTTCATCTCACCAGGTCTAAGAACCAAGGATCTGAAGCTCCCCACCCCCGGCCCCAGCTTTCTAAGCTCTCACACCCCAGGACTAGATGCTGACCACAAGAGCCAATAAGAAAGGAAGCCCTCACTCCATGTGCAGTCACTAGCCATTGTACATTAACAGCTGGTTTGCATGGGCATGTAGGTTTACACATGACTGTTTGCAAATCTGATTTTCTTCAATAGAAGCCTATTAAAGAAACATATGAAGACAGAGTCCAGTTCCTCACATCATGGGATCAAACACATCGAATGACACTCCATTTACCTCTAAAGGCACAGTCAATAGCATAAAATGTCGATGGATGCAATAGTCAAGGAGGGCATGTCTCCATTTTTGAACTGCATCGAAAACCTCCTCAGAGATAATACTAAAAATGAGATGTTGGGGTCTGATGCTGGATAACAGACTCCTGGCAACAACTTCTTCCCCAGAGATGCAAAGGAACTTTCTGTTCCTCCTTTCCATTTTATTGTTGACAAGGTTACAATAAGATTATTTTCAGATTCTTTTCTTTCCACTGAGAGGTGCTTCACTACCACAACATTGGCCAACCATTCAAACCCTGCCTAATGCACATACTTACTCTTTCCATTGATTGATCATCTGTGAATTAAACATCACTATTCAATGTTTAGGTATATACCAGTCCTACCTGAGAAATTGCTTTGTATCATCTAATTCTAATCTGTCTTGAGCACTGAAATTCTTTCTAACACCCTAATAACGAGACATTCCTTAAAATACCTGAGGACAACAAATTGGATTTTTCCAGACTTCCCCCATCTGTTTTCCA
This sequence comes from Carollia perspicillata, assembly GCA_004027735.1. Lineage (NCBI taxonomy): Eukaryota > Metazoa > Chordata > Mammalia > Chiroptera > Phyllostomidae > Carollia > Carollia perspicillata. The sequence continues at coordinate 25,977 of PVKM010002866.1, forward strand.
ACTACTTCCATATGGCACCTCTATCTGCCCCTCCTCAGCCTGGCTTGCCTGCCTGCCCCACTGCAGCTCTCTCACAGTCAGTGAGGTAAATATGATGCCCACCAGGCAGGAGTGCAAAACTTGATTTGACTACCCCTACAATAAGCATGCCTGTGCTGTTTGCATTTGCAGTGAAGCACATGCATGTGGATGCATATAATTTTGCTGCAAATGCTTATACACCCAGTGTCACAGCTAATCGCCATATGCTAAACATTCTAATTCCATCAGAACTGAGGGCAGACCATATAAGAAACAACAGACAGGCAGAAAGCTGCTTCCCCTATGGCCAGGAAGGTGCTACTGGGTAAGTACCCAGCCTGATTTAAATGTCACCAAGAAATGTATATAAAATAGCTTTGGAATGTTGGATATTACCCATGATAAATTGGCACCACACACTAAGGAACTTGATGCTTTAAAAACAGACAAGGCAAACAGACAAACAGACAAACAGTAATTTCTGCACATACAAGTGTGGGAAAAAAGGACACAAAAATAGGGTGTTCTCAGAGAAGAGAGAAAATGCTGTCCTTGAGCCTAGCTTCCACTGTATAAGGAGTACTTTTCTCCTCTTTTGAAGAGCAGATTCTTCTGACATACATACAACCCTGTTCTTGTCCTTTCATCTCCTACTCCAACAATCTGAGAACTTAGCTGAAGGAAATTTCATTTTTCTCTTCCCCTGCACAAATACCATTACAAGTATTAACAATGAACAACCTCACCCCCATCTGAACCCCACACTGACAAGGCCACAAAGACCTCTTTCCTTTTATGCTGTTTGCTGCTGTCTTGACCACATATGACACACAGAAAAGAAATCTCAATGGAGACCTCCAAAGTGCTACTTTAATTCTTTCCATATTTTTTGCTTTGGGGCACTTATAAAGACTTTTATGAATTTAGAGCCAATGGCATCATTTATGCACCCTGCAGTATCATCACACTTTTGCCAAATCCATCCAAAATCTCCTGAGTCCCGGTCAAACTCTGCATCCCAGACACCTACAATCCATATGTGTGCAATCTCTCAAACAAACTTACCCTGAAATATGTGTCTCCTTTTTTACCACTGCCCTTAACAGCTCTCCTGGCCCCAGTGAAAATGCATTTGTGTATCAATGACTCATTAGCCACAATGATGCTCTCACAATCTGATGGAAAGTTCCTGTTTTCTGTTCTATATCTTTCTTCCCAGGAATTTAAGACATTTTGAAAATATAATACCAGTGTCCAAATATTGTCAACTAGAGCATCAGAGATGATGCCCACCTTTTTTTAAGTATGATTTTATTTATTTATTTTTACAGAGAGTGGAAAGAAGGGAGAAAGAGAAGGAGAAAAACATCAATGTATGGTTGCCTCTTGCGCACCCTCTACTGGGGACCTGGCCCACAACCCAGGCACGTGTCCTGACTGAGAATTGAACCAGCAACTCTTCGGTTTGCAGGCCGGCACTCAATCCTTGAGCCACACCAGCCGGGGCAAGAGACGATGCCCATCTTGGTTTGGCAGGCTGGCATTTCCATGAGGCTAGCTTCCCCCTGACCCCTGACCCCTGACCCCTGATCCCTGCCCCATACATCTTCTCCTTCTCCTACTCTTTGATTTCCACAGATTCACTGCTCCAATGACATGGCTTCCTCTGGCCTAAAAGCAGATCCTGCTATATTTGAGAACTTGAAACATGTTGCTCTGGTATTTTTCTGAGATTTCTCTTAAAGTAAGGGGGGACAAGGGTGGTACAAAGGGAGAACAAAGGTTTTAGATGAGGACAACTATGGGACATTTTCCAGTGGCATGTGCAACTGGGATCTTCCAAGTTGTTCCCTGCACCTGACTGCTGGCCCCAACCCTAGAAATTCAGAGGAATCATCTTCATTTTCCTTCTATTACCTTCTATTCCTTCTATTCAAGAGCACTTCAGAAGCTCAAGAGCATGTTCTATCATTATGGGTGGAGCAGTGTGGAAGTGGGGACTCATTTCAGGGTATCGGTCAATCCCTGAGAGCCCCTACTCTTGTTTTTAGAACTACATCAACCATGCAGAAAACCAAGAGGCAAAAATATGAAAAAGCAGGGACCCCAAGAGGCCACTGCCACCCTGGAATGTCAGTTTCAATAACATCTCATTTATCTGGTATCTAAGGGAATAAGGTGCTCCACCTAAGAAATATTAATATCCTCATCACTATCTATGGCAATCTTTCCAAATCACATTATTTAATTCCCTTCCCTGATTAACAAAGCATATGAACATAATCCGATCTTTTTTTCCTCTCTAAAAAACAACTACTATACCAAGTAGTAAGACAGTAATGCCCTCAGGAGCTATGGAGATTTTTGTGGGCTATTTGTCCCTACACCAACACCCCCAATCCTTCATACTCTTGACTTCTTGTGATTTTTGGTAAACTAGTTCTGAGTCTTCCATAATTTTTCGGATTGTAATGACCTTATGAAGTATTTTCAGACTTTTTAAACCCAATCCTGTTTTATTTGCTTCGCTAATCCATACAAGGTGGAAAACTAGAGGGGAAAGTTCACGTGCATTGCAAGAGCACCACATTGCACATTCCAGCACACCACTGACATTGCAGCCCATCCAAAGACTGCCCCTGCAGTGTTGACGGTGGACACTTGAATTTGCCATGTAAAATGGACAACTAATAAACTTCCCCTGTAAATGCATGGGCTTTGGAATAATAACTCTAGTTAACTTCGTAGATGCTTTTTTTTTCCTTTTTCTTTATTATATTATCATCCAAGCTTTGGAGAGTTCCAAGATAGCCTCTCCCATCACTGTAAATTGAGACTATTAAATAAAGACTAACTTACTGGAATGATACTCTGAATTGGATAAAAGTACTGACTCTTCAAACCTGGATTAGAATTTTAGCTTGCCCATCTATAAGCTGTGCAACTTTAGACATGTAACTTCTGTGGTTTCTTCATCTGTAAAATGGGGATAAAAGCAGTCCTGGATGAATCAGATTGCTGTGGGAATGAACATAAACTACTGTACATAAACTACTTGGAACAGAGCTAGGGACAGCCTAAGTCTTCAATACAGGTTAGTACACATTAGTCTTATTCCTAGAGTTTGGTGGCACAGGAACTAAATTTCACAAAACTGGAAATAGGTAAAACAGCACAATGGTTATGAACCCATAGGCTCTAGAGCCAGACCACCTGGATAAGAATACCGGGACCACCTCTTACTAGCTGTGTGACTTTTGGCAAGTTACCATCTCAAAGGTTCAAGTTGTTCCTCCACAAAATTGGGAGAATAGTATCAACTAGCTCTCATGGCTGTTTCGTGGTTTAAATGACTTAAAAGATACACATATAAAGTACTTCTAATAGTACCTACACCTTGTAAGCATGTAATAGATGTTTGCCAACTTCATTGCTATTATATACTCTGACTTTGGGGATGATTATTAAAATGGCTACAGATTTGGCTTCTCCCTCCATTTACACCCCATTGCAGACCTCCCACCAAGTGGTGGAGTCTATTTTTCCACTCCTTGAACTGGAGCTGGCCACATGACTTGCTTTGGCTAATGGAGCATTAGCAAACATAGTGCAACAGAGGCTTGGAAAGTGCTTATGAACAAGCACTTGGGAACAAACTACCTTGGAAACAAAAGAAAGCTAGCCCACTGAATAATAAGAGGCCATATGGAAGAAAACGAAGGCATCCTAGCTAATAGATATACCATGACTTGTGATCCAGACTTGTGGATCAACAGCCAGACTTATGATCCAGTTATAAGCCAATCTTCCTACTGGTCACAGATGCATGTGTGAGCCCAACAAAGGTTATCTAAACCAGTACAGAACAGAGGAACTGTCCAGATAACCCAAAGAATTATGAGCCAAATAAATGGTTGTTGTCTTAAGCCATTAAATTTTGGGTTGGTTCGTTACACAGCACAAGCTACCCAATCCAGGCCTTCTAGAATCTAAAATGCATTTCCATGTGCCATCCTTATTCCTGAATCCTTGTCTGCCAAGTTTCTGTGGCTAGCTCAAGAACTGAATGTTTGAAGGCATTTAAAACATGTACACACAGACAAACACACACACACACGAATCCCTGTGCCTTGGCTAACCAGTTTTTCTAAAAAGAGCAAAACCCCCTCAAGACATTTCTATTAAAAACAGCTTAAAAGGAAAAGCTTCTTGGTATAATTATATACACACAGATGGGACCTAAAACTTGGAACATAACAAGCAAGAAAACTGTGGGTGGAAGAGATGTTAAAACATAGGGCAGGCTCTAAACAATTACAAGCTTCCAATCATGCAACTTGGGAATGATTAGGCCAAGGGGCTAGAACCGGCTCAAGGCCATTTCCTCTTAAAACTTTTCCTCGGCTCTTCTCATGGACATCAACCTCTTCTTGTGGACTTCCTACACCTAGACAATGTGTTTATTTCGACTTTAGATAATTTCGGGTCTCATATGGCCCTAGAACACAGGTGGCAAACACAAGGCCCGTGGGCCAAATCTGGCCCTCCACCTTGTTTTATCCGGCCCAGCACCTTGTTTCTACCCGGCGGCAGCGCGGAGCTCTCACTTAACTGTTAAGGAGTAGTTACATTTATACAGTCCTAAAGTTACATTCGGCCCTTTGAATGCAAGTGCGAGACTCATGTGGCCCCCAGTGAAAATGAGTTTGACACCCCTGCCCTAGAGGATCTATATTATCATGTGCATCGGTATCTCATCTACCAAATGAGACACTTAATTGTTTGAAGGTAATATATTGTCTCAATTTCTCAGAGCACCTAGGAAAGTTCCAAGCACAAATTAAGCATTCAAAAAAATCTTATCAGATTGCATAAAACTAAGCTACTTAGTTTTAGAAATTTAGTGGCCATTACACAAACGAAGCTCTGCAAGTTAGAAATAAATACATATTTTGTACCCATGGAGAGACAGCATAGCAAGAAAGTCCAAGAGCACAGACTGTAATACCAGAGCGCCTGGGTTTTAATCATCATCCTACAAATTACTAACTATACCTTAGTTAGTTTCTTCACTTGTACATGGTGATAGTAAAAGCACCTACCTCACAGAATGGCTGTGAAGACGAATTGAGGTCGTAAGTGTAAACCACTATATCTATACTACCAAATACTTTTTGACAATAAAAAGGAACAAATTTCAGAAATGTTACATTCAGTGAAAGAAGTCAGTCACTAAGATCACATATTATATGATTACATTTGTATGAACTTTCCAAAAAAGGCATTCATGGAGACAGAAAGTAAGTTAGTAGCTGCCTGTGGCTGAGGGTGGGACTGGGAACTGACTGGAAATGAGCATATAGGTGAGAGAAGTATTCTATAATCAGATTGTGATGATAGGAGCATAATTCTGTAACCTTACTCATTGAATGGCATACTCAAAACAGGTGAATTTTATGGTATGTAAATTACACCTCAATAAAGATGTTTTTAAAAGTGTAAGGGGTTTAGAGGACAGTGCCTAGCCCAGAATGAACATGATATAAGTGTTTATCAAATAAAATAAATAAGCATTGTTGTTGGGAAAACCTGGGCATACAGTGTTCCCAAGGATGCTGTATCACCCTAGTCTTTCTCACACCTTGTTCACCCCACCTCCTTGTCTCAGGGACTGAAACCAGAGGATCCTCTTCCCATGAGTCCAGGATGCTGCTAAGCCATCCATTTGTGTCTCCTTGGCTGCTAGTGTCTCTCCCACTGCCAAAATGCTACACAGCCTATTAAACACCTCTTGTTTATGTCACTCATGGTGCCAAGCTGTATTTTATTACATTGAGCCAACTACTCTTATGCAAGGCTTTTGAGGGGAGGTGTTGGGAGGAGGGAATGAATGATCACACTATTGAGGGAGGAAGATTCCTTAAAACCATGACCCCAGAAACAGCTGCTGATTACTCACAGAAGCCCACACATCCCTGCCCTTGACAAATGTCATATCACAGGGTAGTTTAACACTGATCGAAGTCTGGACAACAATATTCTCTTGGGCATAAAGAAGGAAGAAGCTAGGGAGAGAGGAGAGAGTTCATGAAAAGGGACATGGGATGGGAGAGAAAACCCAGTCTGAAATACATTTACAGCCAGACTCTGCCACATATGCAGGAATAGGGAAGATTCGATTTTTAATAAATCCCTAGAACAGAAGTGTCCCAAGCATATATTTCTTGTAAAGTTGTGGCTCTAGCTTCTTGTCCCAACCATCTGCATGGTAGTTTCACTCTGCCCTGTTTGATCTCCTGGCCTTCATTATAAACTGGCCTATTCACTCAGTTCCCATCAGTTCACATGCTCAGTTGGCTTACCATTTCCCACACTGCTACTGTTGGGTTCTATCATCCTAGCTGTTTAAGTAAATCCATCCAAACTTTTTGAGAGTAAAAGAAATACAACTCCATCTCCCCACAGTCCCCTTAGACTGAGCAAAATGAATACCTAGAGTCATGCCCAGACCTAGTAAGACCAAGCTACTTCCCCCACTCAATGTCAATATGTATACAATCATTCAAAGATTATTAATTGAGCACCTATATGTAACAGGACCTAGGTTCCATATCCTAGCAGTGCATCTCAAACTTGAGCATGCGTTATGATTACCTGTACAAAAATTAAAACACAAATTCCTGGACCCTACCCTTAGAGCTACTAATTCAGTAGGTCAGAGGCAGGACCCAGAGTCAGCATTTCTAACAAGGTTCCAGGTAATGCTAATGCTGCTGGTCCATGGATCACACTTGGAGGAACACTGTTTTATTGGCCACAAAGGTGAATAACATGTAGAGCTGGCCTCGAGCACCTAATAATCCATCATTGGACCTAAGATACATGTGCACACATGAGCATGCACAAAACAAAATAACACCATGTAAAATGTGATAAGTCTTAGTCTTAGGAGAGACCCAGACAGCCAGTGAGGGAAACTAAAGGGAGAGGTTGGGCTGAAGTGATTGATATCTGTGTGTATACATAAGTGTACACATCTATATCTGTATGCATATACCTCCACACACGAGTATTTATGGAGAAAGACCTCATCTTATTCATTTTTCTACTTTTAACATTTAGTACAATGCCTGGTACACAGTAGATGCTCAATGGAATGCTTATGGAATGAATGAGTAAATGAATAAATATGAGTGTAAGCATTCTCCCATTAAATTGTATGTAACAGAGTTTCATCTGGTAGCACATTTCTCTTCCTTATTAAAAATCAATGTGTCAAGAAGCATTGAAAGAGCACAAAGACTGCGCCAGGAATATTCTGTGTTGAATCCCACAGTACGCATGACATACATGAATCCTGCTCTCCTAAAGCTGTGAGTCTGGGGTTGCTCTGCAGGTGATGCTCTCCATACTTGAGTCCAAAGTCCACTGAAGTGTTTCCTAAGATCTAGCTCTGGTTGGAATGCTACAGTCCCTGGCTCCGAATCCTGGTTTGCTGGCTATGGGTCTTGGGGTAAGTTACTTAACCTCTCTGGGCTTCTGTTCCTTCATCTCTAAAATGGGTAGAACAGTAGAATTCCCATCAGAAAGCTAGAGTGAAGACTGATTTCATTTATGATATGCATTTATAACAGTGCCAGGTACATAGAAAGTGGCTGTTAAATGTTCAACCTTATTTCTATTACCAATATTATTATCATCATTATTACTATCTTCATCATCCAAATCTGATTCCTTCAGGAGGGCAAGATACTATCAGTTTATAAAGTGTTAAACTGAGAAGCAACAGATAAAGAAAAGAGGTCTTTTGAGCCTCAAAAAGCCCCGCTCAGGCTTACAGCTTTCTTCCTCCGTGCCTATTTCTCCTGTTCTCCCCCAATCTGCTCTCATAACAGCTTCTTGAAACATCCAACCCATTTACAAATCAAAGCCATTGCTGGGATGGCTGAAGTCCAGGCTCAAGCTGGCAGGATCAAGGAAAGACAGGCCCCTCTCATTCAGCCACACACAGTCTAGTTGTCACCCCTTTGGAAACCAGTGACTCAGATGTAACTCTCCAACAAGGTGGCAGCTGGTGGGCTTTGGCAAAGTACACAAAGCAAGCACATTCTCTCTTCCAGCGACCCAGGGCACCAAGGATAAGGTCTTAATGCAGCACTCATTCACACTTTAGCCTAATTAAAAAGTGGCATTACCGGGCCATTATTATATGAAATGTTAAAGGGAATTATTTAAGAAAAAGAAGATTAAAACTATGAACAATAAAATGGCAATAAATCCACAACTATTAACAACTGAATCTAAAAAAAAACCCAACCAGAACAAAAACAGAATCATAGATATGGAGATCATTTTGATCTTTACCAGTTGGGAGGGGGAGGGAGAGAATGGGGGGAAAGGTGCAGGGATTAAGAAGCACAAATTAGTAGGTACAGAACAGGCAGGGGGATGTTAAAAACAGTATAGGAAATGGAGTAGCCAAAAAATGTATATGTATGACCCATGGACATGAACTAAGGGGGATGGGGATTGCCAGAGGGAATGTGGGATGCTGGGTGGAGGTCGGGAAAGGAGGAAAAATTGGGACAACTGTAAAAGCATAATCAATAAAATATATTTAAAAAATAAAAAGTGGCATTACCAGTTTCCACAGTGGTTTTCTCCTACCAGCTGCAACTGGTTCTCTTCTCTAGAGTTTTTCTTCTTGTTTTCACAGTTTATTGATCCCCCAACATGAACTAAGGATAGTTGGATTAAAAATCGGAAGCTCAGATCTCTTTCCTCTCTCTCTGTCCTTACTGAAATCCCAGGACTGCAGAGAGTTATTGCTGTCTGTTTATCTATACTGGCTCAGAGGCCTCAAAATTGGCACATTTTAATAAACCAATAGCCAAAATCTTCTGGGTTAACAAATGGACTGCATTTTATAATTTAGCATAAGACCTCCCAGGGGCCACAAGCCCACATTTTATATGAACCAAGATGCATCTTGGCCTGCCCACCTCAAAAAGACAGTGTTCATTCTGGTACTGGTAGGCTGAGATGACAGGTAACAAAATTGACCTCATATCCCCTCTGCAAATTCTAAGTTCCTTCCTCTGAGAAGGAGGCTACTTGCCTGCAAATATCTCCAGGAAATTCTTTGAAGAATTCAATTTTGCTTGTCTTTGCCGCAAACCAAGTGCAACCTGGCAGTCTATGACTTAAGAGCACTTTAGAAGCAACTTGGTGTCATGTAGTGAGGGTTTCAGCTGCCATATCAAGCGACAGCAGCTAAACTATGAGTTGAGATATATAGGAACAGAACAACAGAGTTTATACTATTTGGGATGGAAATTGAAGGATCAACAAAGGATAAATGATACCCCAGTAAATCCACTGCCACAAACCCCGGTCCTTTTTTTTACCCTATGGTATTTATTTTTCTATCCATTTGCTCATGTGTTCCTCACACATTTATAAAGTACCAAAGAAACTGTATATGGCATGCTGGTTGAGGGCATGGGCTTCAAGTTCAAGCAGATCTGCTCAATTTGACCAGCTGTGTCCTTGGACAAGTCAATTGGCTTCTCCAAGCCTCAGCTGCCTAAGGGCAATTGAGTATGGCTATAGGAGCTAAATGAGACTATGTATGTAAACCACCTGGCACATTTTCCACACAGAGATGTGCTATGGAATATATAATGATCATGATATGACGACAATGAGGAAGAGAAGGAGGGGGAGGAGGAGGGTTAGAAAAATGAGCAGGACCTCTCTTGGGTATTGGGAGGTAGCCAATGGTAGATACTGGTCTGGCTATTAGTCTTGTGAAACTTCTTTTCCAAGTCCAAGTTCCCCAGTCTTTTTTGGATGAGAAACTACATTTGATCCTTCCAAAGCCTTGGAATTCTAGCCTACATTTTCTGGGGAAGCCACCCAGACAAGAGTAGTAGGTAGGGAAATCAAAATGGGGATTCTGTATTGCTCTTCACTGTTATCCATGATCCCCTCTCTTCTGGGACCCTCCATGATTGCCAAATTTGACCCATTCTCTAACTCCTCAGGCTTCAAGCTCACCTGGTAAGGATCAAAGACAAACAGAGACCCTATTCTAATTGAGCATAAAATTAAGCCCTTTCATTGCAATTTGGCAGATGGCCAGTAGAGGTATTCCAGGCATAAAACAAACCTCAGCCCTTCAGAACTCTTCAATGAACACTCAGTGGAAAGACATGATGAAATCACCTAGCAGTTCTTGTGATGGAGCCAATAGGTGCCTCATGGGATTCCCTTTGTGCTCTCATAAAGTTTTGTTCTTCCCCACATGTGTTCATGCCCTTTGATGCTCTTAAGAATGCTAAGCAGGGCACCTACTGAACTCAACAGATGGTGAACCTGAAGTGGACAGAGGCAATATGGCACTCCCAAGATTACACAGCTGACATTAGTACAGTAAAAGCTAGAACCTCAGTTTCCTTACATCAAACTTATACTCTTTTCACCCAGCAGCCTTTTAGCCAACATTCAACTGCTGAATTGAGCTTATAAACTCCTCACCAGCAGAATGAGGGAATAGATTGGTTGTTGGACTAGAGGAGTCAGTAGCTCTGAGTGCAGGTGTGAGGGAGGAACCTCAGAGGTAGCCTACATCAATGTACATCTGGGAGTTGTCAGTGGCTAGGAACACTGATAAGACATTGCCAGTGAAGAGTTATCAACTTGCCTCCACTCCATGTGTTCTGTAGCCCCTTCTGCCCTTATTTCATTCCTTCATCCCATCTACCCAGTAGCTTCCCCTACTTGACTCTCCAATGGGAAAGATGTGGATAGCCTCAATGAGCACCAATGACATCAAATGCAGAACTCCAAAGACTCAGACTTGGGCTCCTCCAAAAAATGTGCCCACTCTCCTTTGAAACCAGGGAATGGAGGCAACTTAAAGTCTCCTATCATCCCGTAATACAAAATATGTGGGGTTGATTAATGCCAAAGAAGACATGTACACCATGGAGAATGTTTATACATATACCATGGGGTGGGTGCATTAGGGTAGCTTTAATTAAAGGCTTCCTGTCACCATTCTCTTTAAGTTACTGGCCTGCTTATTCCTCAAATAACATGATCTCTTGACTATAAACCATCTGATCCACTCTCCCCAGTACCACTGTAGTATTTCAGCTTCAGGCTTTCCTTCCTTCAGACTAATACACACCAGTATAGTCCAATGAATTAGAGACCCCAGAGTGAGCAGCAGCCTCCACAATGGGTATGTACATTGGAGGATTGCTTTCCTGAGTAAGGGTTCCTAACCTTTGCTGTACCGTGGCCCCTTTAGCAACCTGGTGAAGCCTACGGAAGCCTTCTCAGCATTCATGATGCATAAAGTAAAAAAAGTATAAAGTATAAAAAAAGTATATGGAATTATAGAGTAAAATTGTATCAAGAGGCAGTCATCCAATACTAAACAGAAAATTGGTCAGAATATTTTCAGTATGTGTTTATCAGCACATGAAATAAGATCTAATACTACAATGATTTTGAAGTAATAAGCATATTTTGACATCTCTCTAGGAATTGTAATATGATATGTAAATGTCTATGATTTCTATTAGTGATCCACCCACAGGTACAGCTAACACTACTGTGGTTTGTGTCTTTATTCAAAATTGAAGGAAATGCCAAATTTCAGTTTAAGGTTAGTGAAACTAAAGATGTTATTCTTCCTAGATTTCATGAATTCTGTCTATGGGGGATGGGGGCAAAGGGGGGAGTGTCATGGGTTCCAGGTTAGGACAGACTTTTTCCCAGAGAGAGGCTACATGAATAGATTGATGAAAAATAAATGGATGAGACATCTCTGCCAATGAGGGGTTGTATCAACAACTAGTTGTTGTTGGTAAGGGTGAAGGGACAATCCCTAAATATTGAACTAACACTCTGAACATCTAGCAATGAAGGGAAGATGATTTTCTGGGGCAAAGCATTACAAGCATGGTGAAACCACAACTAAAACCACCTCAATGCTATGGATTCAGAGACTGCCCTGATACGATTAAAGACAGTCTCCTGGATTTTTCCAGCTTCCTCACTTGTCCATTATATTGCTTCTCTAGATATTAAAAGGATTTTCCATATCAGTGATCATGGCTGCCATGCCATATCCTTGAATAAACTATCCAACCTGCCACAGCCCAGAAAAGATGTATGTGTAGAGGGCGACTTTGGTGCCCATTTTTTGTACCACATGTCCCTACCCCTCTTTATGCTATAGCTGACTGGACCAAGGATAAGCACCAGATTCAAGAGCAGCCTGACTGTTGGCTGATTAATAGTTAATGATATGGCTTCACATATGTTTTTAAATGATCTGGGTCAAATACTCTCTTCTATGCTCCTTTCATGAATGTGAACTGAGACACACTGAAAGAATAAGGCAATTACTGGTGGAGATCAAGGCTGAAAGAAAACACAGAAGAAGCCAGACTTTGACTCGGAGTAATAAGAGGGGAGAACCCAGAGAGAAGGTAAGCCTAGCTAAGGGTGGAGAGCTGTATTGGAGACCATGAGCCCTGGAGATGAACCCTTTAGATTCAAACTGCCCTCCACTTCCCATCTCCACAGTAAAATCTCATTAATATAACTCAGAGCATCCATTTAAAAATTCACATTTTTATTTCATTAACCTAGAACTAAAATTTAGCATTTCCTTCCCCTTCTTCTGGGAAGCCTTCCATGACCTCTTAAGATTTGATGAAGTACTCCAACAAAGGGCTCCCAGATCCCCTTCACCTACTCTCATCTTTATAGGAACAATGTCCATTGCAATGCCTATTTACATATCTCCATCTCACTTTAGACTGTCAGTTCCCTTTTTAAATATATTTTATTGATTATGGTATGACAGTTGCCCCAGTTTTTCTCTCCTTTATTCCCCTCTGCCCTGCACCCCACCTCCCACAAGCATTCCCCTCACATTAGTTTTTGTCCATGGGTCATACATATAAGTTCTTTGGCTTCTCCATGTCCTATACTATTCTTAACCTCCCCCTGTCTATTTTGTGCCTACCATTTATGCTTCTCATTCTCTGTACCTTTTTTTCCCATTTCCCCCTGCCACCTCCCTGATATAACCTTCCACATGACCTCCATTTCTGTGATTCTGTTCCTGTTCCAGTTTGCTTAGTTTCTGTCTTTTTTTGTTTGTTTATTTGTTTTTTAGGTTCAGTTGTAGACAGCTCTGAGTTTGTTGTCATTTTACTGTTCATAGGTTTTGATCTTCTTCTTTTCCTTAGATAGGTTCCTTTTAACATTTCATATAATAAGAACTTGGTGATGAGGAACTCCTTGAACTTTTTTAAAATACATTTTACTGATTATGCTATTATAGTTGTCCTATTCCCCCCTTCATTCCCCTCCACCCTGCACACCCGCAGATTCCCCCTTTAGTTCATGTCCATGTGTCATAAGTTCTTTAGCTTCTCCATTTCCCACACTACTCTTGCCCTCTCCCTGTCTATCTTCTCCCCACCGTCTATGCTACTTATTCTCTGTACCTTCTCCCCACCCTCTCCTCCCACTCCCCTGTTGCTAACCTTCCACATGATCTCCATTTCTGTGGCTTCGCTCCTGTTTTAGGTGACGGCTTAGTCTGCTTTTGTTTTTGGTGTGGTTGTTAATAATTGTGAATTTGCTGTCCTTTTACTGTTCCTATTTTTATCTTCTTTTTCTTAGGTAAGTCCCTTTAACATTTCATATAGTAAGGGCTTGGTGATGATGAACTCCTTGAACTTGACCTTATCTGAGAAGCACTTCGTCTGCCCTTCCATTCTAAATGAAAGCTTTGCTGGATAGAGCAGTCTTGGATGTAGGTCCTGGCCTTTCATGACTTGGAATACTTCTTTCCAGCCCCTTCTTGCCTGTAAGGTCTCTTTTGAGAAAGCAGCTGACAGTCTGATGGGAACTCCTTTGTAGGTGACTGTCCCCTTATCTCTTGCTGCTTCTACAGTTCTCTCCTTCATTTTAATCTTGGGTAATGTAATTATGATGTGCCTTGGTGTGTGCTTCCTTGGGTCTGATTTCTGTGCGACTCTGTGGGCTTCCTAGACTTCCCGGAAGTCTATTTCTTTTGCCAGATTGGGGAAGTTCTCCTTCATAAGTTTTCAATTTCTTGGTCTTCCTCTTCTCCTTCTAGCCCCCCTGTGATTCGAATGCTGGAACATTTAAAGTTGTCTTGGAGGTTCCTAAGCCTCTCCTCATATTTTTGAATTCTTGTTTCTTCATTCTGTTCTGGCTGAATGCTTCTTTCTTCCTTCTGGTCCAAACCAGTGATTTGAGTCCTGGTTTCCTTCCCATCACTGTTGGTTCCCTGTTCATTTTCCTTTATTTCACTTTTCATAGCCTTTACTTCTTCCTCTATTTTGCGACCATACTCAACCATTTATGTGAGCATCCTGATTACCAGTGTTTTGAACTCTGCATTTGATAGGCTGGCTATCTCTTCATCACTTAGTTCTATTTTTGGAGCTTTGATCTCTTCTTTCATTTGTGCCATATTTTTGTCTTGGTGCACCTGTTATGTAGTAAGGGGCGGAGCCTTAGGTATTCATCAAGGCAGGGCAACCCACATCGCTCCGTTGTGGCAATGTATGTAGGAGAGGGGTCTGAGAGGGAACAATGCCACTTGCCCCACTCTTGGCTGGCTTTCAGTCACTTCCCCCACTACCCACAAGGAAATTGGGCCCTTCTAGTACTGACTCCCAGGTGGGTGGATTTGTGTACATTCTAGGACCCTGTGGGTCTCTCCAATGAATTCTCCTGTAAGGCTGGGAGTTTTTCCTGGCACCACAACCACCACAGGTTATTACAACCAGGGGTTTTAAGACTTTCTTTTCCCACACTAGAACCCTGGGTTGCTAGGTCTGTCTCACTCCCCAGTTGTTCCTCCCAGTTTATCCACATGCAAATGTGGGACTAGACTATAAGTTCCTCGAGGGCAGGAGCCCTTTGGATTTCTGTTGGTCTCCTTTGGGTTTCCAAGGTTTGGCATAGTAATGTACTATAGTATTTTCAATATATACTTAACAGATTTTACTGAATTAATCAAAGATTGAACTTTCTAAAAGATGTCATGGGACATAGAAATAACAATTTATTTTATTTTTTTAAGATTTTATTTATTTTTCTTTAGAGGGGAAGGGAAGGAGAGAGGGAGAGATATATCAATGTGTGGTTGCTTCTCGTGCATCCCCTGCTGGGAACTGGCCTGTAACCCAGGCATGTGCCCTGACTGGGAATCGAACTGTGGTTGTTTGGTTCCCAGGCCCACGCTCAATTCACTGAGCTACACGAGCCAGGGCAGAAATAACAATTTAATGATGCAAGTTTCAGGGACATAACTACAACTATTAAGAGGAAAATTAAGAGCAAATACCAAACCCTGTAGGAGAATATTAAGATTTCTCATACAATGCTTGTTAAAGCAATTCAGTTCATTGAACATTTACTGTTACTTACTGTGTGTCACAGTCCCTTCCCATAGAGATTTAACTAATATGGGAGAGTAAGGCATGCATAATATCTCAAATACAATGCAGAATAAGATACATACTATACAAGGTAGATTATTTGGGGAAAAACTATCATTAGAACTGAAGTCAGATTACCTATATCTCGATCTTGTACCTACCACTTATTAGTAATAGAAACTAAGACAAGATGCTACACTAAGCCTCAATTTCCCTGTCTGTAAAATGGAGCTAATGAAACTTATCTCATAGAAGAGTTATGAGGATTAAATGCAACCACTGTGTGAAAGGTTCTGGTGCCATAACAGTTTCATAACAGACATTTGTTAAAAGTTTAGATCTTTTTCCCTAATATATAAAAAAAATAACTGTACATAGTCAGCAAGGTGATAGTGGTAGAAGATAGGAATTTGATCTGTGGCTTTTACTCCTAAATCCATTTTACCTGTGACTATAGTGATACAAAATTTTACTGTATTTGGAGCAGGTGGAAAGAAGGTTTTACTCAGTCTTACAAACCTCAACAGAAATACAATGTGAGCCACATGTGTAATGTTGAATTTTGTAGTGCCTATAGCTTTAAAAAATTTAAAGGTGAAATTAATAATGTATTAATTATTGGACTCAATATATCTAAGTTAATAATGTATTAATTATTGGACTCAATATATTGAGTCCAATATTATTGGACTCAATATATCTAAAATATAATTTCAATATATAATCAATCTAAACATATATTAACGATGTATTTTACATTCTTTTTCTCATCTACACCTTAAAAACACAGTGTGTACTTTCCACTTAGAGCACATTACATCTGAAGTGATTGCCTAGATACATTTCAAGTGTTTGATAGCCATGTATAACTAGTGAGTGCTGTATTGGACAGCACAGGTCTAGATAGCATGGGAATAGCTGTGGGGGTCAGTACTTTGGAACTTGATTTTATTTAGACAATGGATAAGAGATCAGACTCTGGAACCAGACTGGCTTCAAATGCTGTCTCTGTCACTTAGCAGCTATGTGACCTCAGGCAAGTGACTTCACCTCCTTGTGTCTAACTTCTTCCTGTATAACAGGGCAATATCAATAGAAGCTTCCACTGTTGGTGAGGATAAAATGAACTGATCATGCAAGATACTTAGAACTATATCAGGCACATAGTAAGTTGTCAATAGATGTTAACTAGTGTTATTATTCCAGCTCCAGATAGGGGCATGAAGAAAGTAGCAGAGAAGTATAAAACATACACAGGATTAGAGGTTTGCAACTTCCCTTTCCATGCAAGGGAACTCTGTTGTCCTCCCTTACAGGCCAATGACAATCCTGGTACACAGTGTCCCGGAGTAAAATGGTCCTAGTGGGTGTTAGGCCCTCACGTTTGCGATCTAAAGGCAATCTGAGGAGCTATGCTTCCTTACGAAGGCAAAACTGACCCAAATACCATTCTCCACAGTTAGGCATGAAAAGCCATTTGCAACAAACCAGACCATATCTCCCATTTTGTCTTTGTTTCTCTGTTCAAATATTTGTAACTCATTCTGAATTTGGGAGAGATTGCAGCAGCAACTGTTTTAAAAGGCATAGCCAGGATCAAATGAAGGCAGGCCAAACACAAGTGGTCAGAGGTATTAAAAGACAGAATATAAATCATGAAACTAAAGAAGAAATTAAGAGTAATCAAATTAATGTCTGCTGAATAAAAGCAATTATGTCTTCCAAAAAATAAACTCTGATTCTTACAGATTAAAAAATATAGATATAGATAGATATATGGAAACCTGACTTATTTTTCTTTTAAATCTCATATATGTCTATTCCTATCCCCTGGCATTCCTGGCACAGCTTCTACCATATTGGCACAAGTCAATATAGATGCCTCTACTTTATTTACCTTTATATTGAGTTATCACTTACATAAAGTACACAGATCTTAAGTGCACAGCTGAAAGAATTTTTACTTATCTCCACAGCTAGGTTAACATCATTCAGGTCAAAATATGGACTCTTTCTAGTACTCCAGCAGGCTCTCTTGGGCCCCTCCCAAGAGTACCCCCGCCTAGATAACCACTCTTCTGACCACTCTTAATAGATTAGCTTTGCCTGGTTTTGAACTTCCTATAAATGATATAGGTCTCTCTCTTTCCTGAATCCCGAAGCATCTAATTAAGCATATTATAGCAGAGACACAGAAGAAAAGGGAGCAATAGGAGGTGAACAAGGACATGTGATCTATCTTATTTATACAACTGAATACCAAAATGGGCACCAGTAAAGCAATCCTAGAGAGGATGAAAGGTCCCTGAACACACCAGCATGCCATGCTCACATCTTCGGACTCTGATGCACAAACACTACTGCCCTAGGTTCTTAGGTATCCAAACCCACTTCCAGAACTTCTCTGTACAACAACAGACCCAAAGCCATGTGGCAATGAGCTGCACCATAAAAAGATTCAGTTTTATCTAGAGAAAGCTAGGGAGGTCTTGCTTCCTCTAGGACTCATTTTCACCGGCAGCCACATCAGCCTCCGGGTTGCCTTCAGAAGGCTGAGTATAATTTTAGGACTGTATAAATGTAGCTATTCCTTAACTAGGGGCAAGGAAGGAGCTCCACATTCGGCCCTTTGAAGGCAACCATGAGGCTGATGTGACCCCCAGTGAAAATGAGTTTGACACCCCTGCTCTAGGGACATCCTTTTCAGTTTAGCATGGAGGTTAAGAGCTGGACACAGCCAGCCTGGGTTTGAAGGGTAGCTTTGCCATTTCTTAGCTGGTTACTGCAGGGAAATTTCTCCACTTCTCTGTGCCTCAGTTTCCTCATCTGAAAAAGAGGTATAGCAAAATTACCTACTTCATTAGGTGTTGTAATGATTAAATACCTAGAATGGTGCTTGAAACATGATATTTCATAAAGATAAGGTATTATTATTATATCTAGACAATACCATTAAATGCCTCCAGAGACATCTGGGGGGGGGCAATATAGAGCAATGAACATGCAGGATGCAGAACCCCATGCTCACAGGGGCACACAAACACACACATTTGTAAACAGGGTACATAATGTGCACATAAATGAATATGCAGGGGTGTATACGTGCATGCACACACATATGTACCTTCAACTCCCCACTTCTTAGGATATAGATGACTAAAATTCTCCTAACCTTCTCAGAAAGCTCCTGCTCAGTAAAACTCAGAGACAAAAGATCAAAGTGAAGGAAGTATAAAAGAAAGAGATGAACCTTATTCATAAGGAACCTATTTGCCATAAGCAGGTCTGGGGAATGCAAGTGTCTCACTCCCCAAATGCAGGCAGGGCTCACTCACTCTAAGATGGCATTATGTGAGCTGGGATGCACAAAATAGCTGTAAAATACCGGTGGGAGACAAGACTTATGGCCCCAAACCAGAGTGAGTATCCATGAGAGGAGAGAGGGATTATCCTCATTCCTAGGAGAGCAAGCACTGGATAGAAAACCAGCTCATCCCAGGATATCATCTTAGAAATTCTATCCACCTCTAGAATTTTGTAACAACTACAAAACGTCCCATAGCCCCAAGGCTGGAGAGAGATAGGTTTCAGCAGTATTAGGTAGTGTCAAGGTGTCCTTGCCTATAAAAGGAATATCTAACAACCCTAAAGATTTTGTTGTAGGCAGTGATACATGTTTTTATCACTGCAATCACAGTAAGAAAATGTCCAACTAAAATATTTTCTAGTATAATAACAAATATCCTATAACATATTTCTCCCCAGCATCTCACTCAGGAGGTTACCATGGAATGGAAATATATTACCATAGCTTACTGCACAAGAGGGTCAAAAGGAAGCAACTCAAACTCCAATTATAAAGATCACTCAACAAGGCTGGGGGATGGGGATGATGGAACAGTGGCAGAGTTAAAAGACCTCTGAAATCCCAGGAAGGCCAGTAATTTATTGTATGAAATACAGACAGACCTTTTAAAGTAGAAATAGTTATACCCTCTAGAGCAAACAGAGGAAGGACCCGAAATGTTTCAGATAAAGAAAAGACTGGAAAACTCTCATTTTCATATTCATTCTGTTCTCTCTCTCCCTGACCCCATGTGTGTGCCTGTGTATGTGTGTTTTATCAGGGGGTGTCAAAGTCCAAATGTTATTGTTTACCTAAATCTTGCTAATACTGTGTATATTTGTTCTCAAAGAGCTAGCTAGCAAATGCTGATATGAGCCAAAATTAGCTGGACTTAGGCCATAGCATGGGTATAAAGACAATGAATTTTTATTTCCTTTTCCTCATCATTAATGAGCTTCTTGGCTCAAAGTGCTTTAAAGTTCTCCAAAGTAACTCTGTGGTTTATAAACACTCTAATAGCATTCCCAATAAAACTACAATGCCCACCTGTCTCTTTGGCCCTCAGATTACATAATAATTAGAATCTGATTAGCATTTAATCCCTACTGGTAAAAAGGGGAAAAAGTCAACCAATACCCACAGGTGCTAGTAAAGGCAATGGAATTATTTCATAAAATCAAAAAGGCAGGCCTTCAAAATTAGAATCTTGTGGCCCTAATGAGTAGTGGACACAGTTTAACTTTCTGGCAAGCAGGAAAGAGGAAATTCAAAGACCGGAACTAAAGGTGACTTATTAAAAACTCACACCTTAGCTCTTGACTTTCTGAAAATAACCAGAGATCAGGTCACTACACATCTAATGCTGGCTTTTTAAAAAAGATTTTATTTATTTATTTGTAGACAGAGGTGAAGGGAGGGAGAAAGAGAGGGAGAGAAACCTCAATGTGTGGTTGCCTCTTGCACATCCCCCATCAGGGACCTGGCCCACAACCTAGGCATGTGGCCTGACTGGGAATCGAACTGGCAACCCTTTGGTTTGCAGGGCAGTGCTCAATCCACTGAGCCATGCCAGCCAAGGCCTCGTACTGGCTTTTATTTGTAGAAACACATGGAGACCTTTCCATCTTGACAACTATGCCTACCCAGCTTATCACTACCCAGCAGACACCAACAGGAACCCTCAAGCTTGGGACAGTCAAATACACCATTAGGACAAAAATTAAAGCCTGTTTCCCTTCTAAACAGATGGCAATATTACTTACTTATTGAATTTTATAACAATAAAATCTGTTTAAAGCAGCTCATGAATCTCAAGCAAAAACAGTTTAAATTATATTAAGCCAAAATTTTCTATGCAAAGAAAAACCTATGTAACCATTAAAGGGGATGTTATAGAAGAATATTTGGTTACTAAAAAGATGTTCTTGTTCTAATAAGTGACAAAAATCAGTTTACAAAGAAATATGTAAACCCTAAGCCCATTTTATTAAAATTCGTACAGAGAAAATACTAAAGGATATACAGTAACATATTAAGAGTGATTCTCCTTGGGTGACAGATTTAGAGACTATTTTTATTATTTTTTATTTTCTTGATCTTTACTTTTTAAATTTTGTTCATTTTATAGGTCTTATGCTTCTATATATAAGAAAAAAGTAAAAACTACTGTTAAATTTAGTGTTACTCAAGTCCTAACTCTGGTCAGAGTTCAAGATCAATATTTGGACAAAATCCTTCCCTATAACAGTCTACAACTACATACAATAACATGGGCGAATCTCACAAACATAATACTCTGAAGAAGAAGCCAGGCACAAAAGAGAACAAACTGAATGATTCATTTACCTAAAACACAAAAAGTGGCAACACAATCCTATGATGTCAGAAGTTAGGGTGGTAGTTCCCCCTGGGCTAAGTGAGTACTTAGCATTATTTAGACTCACATTATTGCCAGGGTTTCCAGTTGTGCTATGAAGGGAAAGAGCTGGGAAAAATAAGTACCTGCCAACTTGTGTGGGCTGGCCAGGCAAGAAGAGATGTTTAAAAACACCTTTCCTACCTTTGTATAAAAGACAAATCTTGTGGCCAAATGAAAAGCCTGCTGTGCCTTGCAGGATCCAATCTATACCATGATCAGTCAGCAACACTACACACCTGAAATTTCATAGACACGATGTAAGTCTGGATTCCAGTACAGATACCCAGAAGGAAGCATTTCCACACTCTTTCTTCCCCATGCTTCAGCTCCCACTGGTTGGGAGTTGAAAATAAATAAATGCAATGGGGATTTTTAAAAAAGGAACAAATGAAGTTCTTGCTATAAAGTTGCAACAACACAAAGACAGGCCAGAAGACAATTCTGGATGAAAGGAATGTACACAGATCCCTGCTCAGCACCAGTTCTCAACATTCTCATACTTGGGATTGAAAGAAACTTCTCTTTTCAGGAAGTAAAAAATGGGAAATTGGAAAGAGCAGAGGGAAATGTGGTGAAGGGAGAAAGGAAGAGGGACCTCTGGGTGCCCATGGTATGCTGGCTGGTCCCAAGCGTTACCTTCACCAATCCTCTGAGCTACCTGGGAACCAGGCATGGTAATCTCCCCTAAAACTGGGTGGGATCAAGGAATGGCCACTTAGAGTAGTGCTTCCTGACATTGACTACACATTAGAATCGCCTGGGTTGCTTTTTTTAAAATCATTTTTTATTGTTATTCTATTACGATTGTCCCAATTTCCCCCCTTTGCCCTCTTCCTCCAATCCCACCCCCTGCTTTTAAACATCCTGATGCTCAGGTCCAGTCCAGACCAGTTACTTCTGAATCTCTAGGGGTGAGATGCAGATACTAGCATTCTTAGAAACCCTCTAAATGAATCCAGTGTGCAAGTTAAAGTTGAGAAGAATGATTTAGACCAGCATGTGCTAAAACCTTAATACGCAGACGTTGCACATGAAGTCAGATTCTGATTCAGTGGATCTGGGCTGGGGTCTGAGAATGTCCCCACTTGGACTAGTGAGGGTACAGACCACCACCTGTCTGAGGCTGCAAGGAACTTAGTAAGTGGGAAAGGGCATTCTAAAATCAATTTTTTTCTAGCCCTTTATGTCCACTTACAACAAAATGGGATCCCAAACCTGTGTCCCTTTGTACTAAAGCATATGTGCAGGCCTTGCTCTTGCCCTCCTCTGCTTTAAAGAGAGGCCAATGGAAGTACAAGAAGATACCCAGTTTCTGCAACATCAAGTCAAAGAAAGGCAGCCAGCTACCCCAGTCCCACCCTATTAATTACTAGAGGCTGCTGGAGAAGTAATGGCTCCCTGCAGTTGGGTGGTTTGAGAGGACTTTCTATATGCTCCCCTATTTGACAAGATATTAGGCATAAGCCATACCAGAGTGTGCATTAATGAGACCCACATGGAACTGCTTAAGAGTAAACACTCACTTAATCCTATGTAGCTGAACGGTCTAACAAACGAATTAGCTGGTGGCATCCACTTAGGATATATGATCCAATTTATATTACAATTTCTTCCTAAAGGCTGAACTGATTTTGACACATATAAAAATGTGGTTTCAATCACCCACAATTGCACCATTTGAACAGGGAGAGAGGCTTTTAAAGGGCCCAGACCTGAGGGGAGCAAGGAGCTAGGGGAAATGGAGATCTGTGCTGGTGCTGGGATGGGGTGGGAGCCTTTGGGGCATTAGTACTGCCATCGAGGAGCCCAGGAAACTTTCATGTCTGCTGCTGGGTCAGCTTAGCCATGGGCCACTAATCAAACATGTAGGCACGGCCTGGAAAAAGAGCTCAGAATTCCTCATTACCTCCTCCCTCAGACTGTGTTCATGTCCACTGGCAGTTCAGCAGTCCTCAAATTACTGGAAGACACTTAAGCAATGGAGAGAAGACAGGACTCTGTCAGACCTAGGATGGCCATTCTAAGACCAAACAAAGAGTAAAGGCTTTATATGCTCAAATAACCTCCATATTGCCCTCAGCTAATGACTCCAAGGGGGAGAAAAGATAGAATACCACAGTGGGGGGCTAGGGAATTCATGAAAATCTTTATCCAATACTTCTCAGTATAGTCCTTACCTTTCTCTCATCCCATCATTACAACAACCAAATGAGGTAGGTAATATGATTAGCCTCTTTTTACACATGAGGAACCCAAGGCACAAAGGTGCTGATTCCAGGTAGTGCAATGCTAAAACCCCATTATTTAACAACTCTGGCTGTTATTTCATGCCTAGATGGCTCCCTCAAGCCTTGCCAGGCCAACCTGCCTCCCTGTGGTATGTCTGAGGCATAATGCTGCAGCCTTTGGAACAGCCACCCAAGCGCTGAGATGGGGTTTGTGCCTGTGCCCTTTAAAAAATGAATCCCACAGCGGCCCACATGAAGGAGTTCCTGATACCACAAATAGCCTGACTGTCTATCCACCTGAATGCAGAAAACACAGAAATAACAATTCTATGTTGTTATGTGCTTGGCCCTGGGCCAACAATTTTCATATCGTATCCCAACTATAATAAAGAAAAAAAGCAAGTACTGAGAAGCTGTGTAACTTTACAATGTCAGCTATCCAGGTTTTCAATGAAGAGCATCTGCACGTAAATCTGGTGATTATTTTTCCCACTCTGCAGCTCACTCTAATGATGCTAAATAATGACCTGAACTGTCTGCAGCAACTTCCCTTGGAAGAGCATGAAACATTCACTTACGCTCTCAACACGAATGTTCTTTTCCAGTCAAACCAAGTTCCTTGTGGATCCTCAGGCAGGCCGTGCCAAAGACTGCTATATATTCATTCTCTGTTCCCTTTTTTACCCAGGCACATGGCTGGGACACATTTCTCAGACTCCCCTGAATTATGTGCAACTGTGTAATTGAGTTCTGGCCAATGGCACATAGACAGAAGGAACATGTTTCTCCTTTAGGCCTGGCACATAAAAGCCTCTGCACAATCCTCCATTCTCTCTTTCCTCAACTGCTGGCTACATTCAGAAGCTCCAATGAAGCACTTGAAGTCTTCAGGGAGTGGCAGAGCCACAGGTAGAAGGAGCTTGGGTCCCTGAATGCCTACATGGAGCAGAGCACTCCCTTACCAACCCACACTAGGCTATAACATAAACAAGAAAGAAAACCTAACTATGTTACATCACAAAAACTTTAGGGCTTGTTTGTTATGACAGTTAACCTACTCTAACACAGAAATCACACTCATTCACTTATTTCCTTTTTCCTGTACTTTTAAAAATCTTACCTATGCGTTAAGTCAGTGATTTCTCCAGTGTGGTCTCTAAACAGCAGCAGGAGCTTATTAGGAATGCAAGTTCCCAGGCCTCACCCCTGTGCTGCTCAATCAGAAACTTGGTAGGCCATGTGGAGTGCAGCCACCTGGACTGGTTTTTAATTATATAAAATTCTTTTATTTTTCAGTTTTATGGAGATATAAATGATATAACATTGTGTTAGTTTAAGGTATACAACAATGATTTGCGATATGTGTATATTGTGAAATTATCAGAGCTGTGAGACATAAATTTCCATTGTTTAAATGGTGGCTATAGCCATCTGTGTTTTATTAAGTCATCCAGATAATTCTGCTACATGCTCAAGTTTGATATCCACTGGTTTAAGTGAACTAAGATCTACGGATGGAATCTACAAGGCTATCTCCAAGCCTTATCCAGCTCATCCTTCTCTGATCTCTGTGCCATCTACTCATTTTAGTCCTTAACTGCACATGGTCACTTTCATTGTGACCACACTGCTTCCCTTGTGCTGTACATATTTGGCCCAAATCACCATGGGCAGAGACTTTCTCCATTACATATTGCTAAATGCTGAAAGGAAGGGAGGGAGAGGTGTACTCAAGATACAGAATAGGGCAGGACAGCCAAGTCATTGATCAGCCCCATTCAAAAGATGGAAAATGTCAACTGTCAAAAGACTATGTGACTTGTCAGGCTGTAATTTCAGCAAACATTCGTACTTTGGGTGGCTTGACCTCATCACCTAAAGGTTTGAATCCTAATTGCAGATAGAGGACATCACAAGGAGTTAAGTACTTGAGTACTAAAGCCAGAATTTGTGCGTTCAAATCTGGGCTTCTGCACTCATTGGCTGTGTAATTTCAGGCCAATTACTTAACCTCCCGGTATCGGTATCCTCATCTATGAAGTTTGAATAATAATGGCCCCTACCCTCATTGGGATGTGATAAGGCTTTAAAGAGAAAATCGAGTAAAGTGCTGAGTACAATGCCTGGTGTACAGAAAGTGCTCCTAAAGTCTGAGCTTCAGTTTCCTCATCGACAGAAAAAGGGTGCTGCAAGACTGACTTGAGATGATGAATGGTAGGTGCTGGGCACAGGGACTGGCAAGGAGGAGGGGCAAGATTGAGGGCTTGGGGGTTCCTCCTCTCCAAAGCCTGCCTTCTTTGCATCTCTAGGTCTTGTCTGCACAGTACAGAGTAGGAAAGAATACACTGATACACACTCCTATGAAAACAGAGTGCAAAGTCTGAGAGCAATGGGCTCACAGAGGGTTTGCCTTCCTGGGGGTAGGGGGTCAGAATCAGCAGGAGCTGAGCAAGCCTTCCAGAGAGATACACCAGGAAACAACAGCTCCTCAGATTCCCAAATCCCTGCTTCATTTCTAAACAAGCAAAAGTGATGGCACCGTTAACCTTGATCCACAAAAACCTTTGTACGACTTTAAAAAACTACCCACAGTAGCCAGAGAGCAAAGAGTAGACATAGGTCTTCCCAGACTTGGTGTGAATGGATTCCAAAAAGGAAGGGGTTGCGTATTTATTACCTCCTTCCAGTGAGCTCCTTCCTGATTTGAGGTGAGAGAGCCAGGAAGATGAGGGATTTCCTTCTAAACGTTTTCTTTTTTAAGAGTAAAAGCAAATTTACAAGGTCAAGAAAACCCACAGTGTTTGCTTAGGGTTAAGAGGCATTCAAGGAGAGCGAGGCAGGTGGAAATTTTAAGATTAACTTCTTTTTCTCCCTCATTCTCTAGCTTCCATCTGTCCATGGGGTCCTTTTTTTTTTCTTGAGCTTTTCAACTTCAAAACTCATAGAAGTATGAACTGGTGCACTTGGGAGAGGAATTTGGCAAGTTCTCGAAAAGCTGAAGATACACATAGCTATCAACCCAGCAAATCCACCGCTAGGCTGAACATGACCCACAGAGCCAAGTTTAATTTCATTAAACTTGTTTTAATTACAAGGTAACTGGTGTCAGAGTAAAGTGTGTCACCTTCTAATTGAAAGAAGTTTAATGTAGCATTACCTCCTGTTACCATGGGCAACATATTCTGATATTTTCTAATACATTCTATTTCATTTTTTTTTCAATGCTGGTTGCAACCCATTGGTTTGAGTGCATGACCCATTAATGGGTCACAACACAGTCTGTGAAAAACACTGCCCTGAAAAACTCACATATATATGCATGACATTGGAAATGACAGAAGTTCACTGAAGCATTATTTGGAAAAGGAAAAACTAGAAGCAACTTACGAGTCTAAGAATAGGAGAAGCAATAAATAAACAGAAGTACTTTCATATAATGAATTATATACAGCAATTACAAATGAATCAAGTAGCCCTAGCTGGGTAGCTCAGTTGGTGAGAGCATTGTCTCAATATGCCAAGTTTGCAGGTTCAATCTCCAGTCAGAGCACATACGAAAATCAACCAATGAATGCATAACTCAGTGGAACAACAGATCTGCAGATCTCACTCTCCCTCCCTCCCTCCCTCCCTCTCTTTCTCTCTCTCTCTCTCTCTGACTTTCTCTCTAAACAACAATAAAAAATGAATCAAGTAGAGCTACAAGTAACAGTATGACTAAATCTCTACATAAAATGTTGAGCAAAAAAGGCAAGTTGCAGAAAGAAAATACAGTATAAAACAATGTATACAACTTTAAAATCAGAGAAAAATAATACTAGATGCTGCTTAGGAATACATACAAATACAGGGCAGGGCAAAAGTAGGTTTAGCTGTTCATACAAAAATAATACAACGATTAACAAATAACAATATAAGAATAAACTGTGTTTCACATACTCACAACTGTAAACCTACTTTTCCCCCTACCTCGTGTATATGAAGACATGACTGGGAGTTATTAATACCAAATATCAGGGTATAGTTGAATGCTATCTGTGTGTATATGTGTGAGCATGTCTGTGTCTTTGCCATTCAAGTAAACTCCCAAACAGCCTGCCTGCATGGACCAGAGCCATCTACCATGGAACACAGGAGGAAAAGTGGAGGGGAAACTTGTAGCTGGAGGGTGGGTGAGAACATTATTTTGATCTCTGTTTTCCACTAACTGAAATGTATGTTAGAGATGATGAGTGGCACACTCTAGGGTCAAGAGTTGTACTGGGACCCATTCAGAAGTGTCAAGAAAAAGTACACCAGTAATATGAAACTGCTGCATGGCTCTAGTCCAGTGCTTCCCCATGGGTGTGGCAAACATGGCTGGAAGGCTATCCTGGAAGGCTTGGGCTGACACTAGCAGAGAAATGGGGGCAATAGAAGCTGCTCTGGAACCTACATTAAAAATGAAAATATAGCATGGTATAACATCTAGAGACACGCACAAAGTGCAGTAAATCCTCTCACCTATACCCCAGGTACACCAAGCTAATGACTCACAGCAATTCTGAGTGAGTAAACACTGGGCCTCAGAATCCTTCTCAACACATGGTTTTCACAGGCGCGATCAAATGATAAAGAGTAGCATGCAATTGCAAAACTGCCTGGCATCTCTGCTAAGGTAATGACTTTGCCGTGAGCTTCAGGAGACCAGGTTTCTAGTCCTGGATTTCCCACTAAACAGTTGTGTGACCTTGAACCAGGCACTTGACATTCTGTTTTTAGGGGTGTCAAATAGGAAAATTAAGAGATAAGGGCCCCTGGATTAAAGAAGGGAGTTGTTTGTGCAGAGAACCCAAGTTGACTCTCTTGGACATCCTGGATTCCACAGGTTTTCCTGTCCTCCATAGCTCATTTTTCTTGTGTGACAATGGAGACCAAGGCATTCAGCTGGATATCACGTTTTAATATCTAAGAAAGTATAAATCAGGCCCCATTCTGCCATAGTGGCTGATCACCCACAGTGGAAATCAATGGGGCAGGGAGTGGCTTGGTGGTTTTTTTTTTTTTTTGGAGGGGGGGCCTAAATGTTTATCTGGGATCTCCTGGCAAAATGGCTAAAGTGTACAATCAGAGATCATCACTACAATTTTATTTTTAAGGAAGTGTCTAGATATTCATATCTATCTACAAGGTAAGTATCTAAATATAATTTACAAAGGTTTGCTCCCACATCCAGTATCTAGGGTGCTTACAAAAATCTGTGCCCAAGAGGGTACCATGAGGGGACACAATTGCATACAGGGAAGAGGTGGGCCCTTTTTCCCCATTATCTCTGAGGAAAAATCCAATAACCATAGTTTTTGTATGAGAAAAAAATAGTAAAAATAGTCTAAACTTTTCCTTCAGATTTATTCTTGAAAAAGCTATCATCTGTATTTGGGATGATCCTCCACCACCAACCCCCTGACCTGACCTGACAGCCTTTTGAGAGATACAACCATGACTTTGACTCCATACCCAGCCCCAACATTTCTATACCTCCAATTTGGTAGTTTGAATGACAGAATTATAAGGTTAAGGGTTTGTGCTTTCCAAACACGAACAAAGTGTTTGCTTTTCATGTTAAGGTAACTCCTTACAAGTGAGCAGGTGTGTATTTGCTACGAAGGAATGTTCGGCTTCCAAACATATGAGGAAAAACCCCACATGAGCAGGTGTGGCCTGGCAAAGGTATGAGCCCTACAAAATGCAAGCCTATTCAACATTCAGGCCTAGGGCCCAGGACATCTGTGTTCTCCTTATGAGGGAACAGACTGACAGGCCCAAAAAGGAGCTAGCAACAACAGCCTGTAGGCCCCTTCATTATGGCCCGTACCCCATGCTGACCTGATAAATCCCAATGGGTTCTTTCTAAAGGAGCCCTTGTGCTCCCACACACAATACCTTGCTGAATGGAGAGCTGACAATTCTGAGGCCACACCTGCACCCTGAGAAGCACCAGGGAAACTCAGACTCCAGCCAGTCTTCAGTAGGGCCTGCAGTCTGGCCTGCCTCTGAGCAAGCAATCACGGTGAGAGGTGAGTTTTTATTTATGCCATCCTTGTTCTTGCCCTACCTTCCCCCAAACCACCAAAGGCAATGAGATAATTAATTAGACCCTGCAGGAGGAGTTTCGGTGTTGGTGAAACTCTGCCAGGTAGAGAGAGCTTTGGGAAGAAGTGATCCTTCCCAATACCCAGAAGAAAAGGCTCCTGTGAATTAGCTTCTCCTCAACTAAGCATTTCCCCTCTCTGTCCTGTTTCCACCAACCCCAGCATGGAA